>AWOL01S0039208.1:0-21734 GCA_000715115.1 Nicotiana otophora | reverse complement strand
TGTAGAAAAATATTTTCTTTTATTTCAACAAAATGAGTACTTTCTTTTCATGATGTAGAAAAAATATTTTTTTTTCTAACAAAATGAGTACTTTCTTTTCAAGATGTAGAAAAAGTATTTTCTTTCATTCAACAAAATGAGTAATTTATTTTCAACAACAACAACAACAACAACCCAGTATAATCCTACTAGTGGGGTCTGAGGAGGGTAGTGTGTATGCCGACCTTACCACTACCCTGGGGTAGAGAGACTGTTTCCGATAGACCCTCAGCTCCCTCCCTCCAAGAACTCCCCACCTTGCTCTTGGGGTGACTCGAACTCACAACCTCTTGGTTGGAAGTGGAAGGTGCTTACCACTAGAGCAACCTACTCTTGTCAACTAATTTATTTTCATGTTGTAGAAAGAATACTTTTTCAACAAAATAAAATATTTTTCAATATTGTTTTTGTGCGAAAAAGTAAAGTAGCACATTAATTCCTTTGGGTTTGTGTGAATTTTGAAAAGAATAATTAAATTGTAGAAGAATATAGAGTTGGAAGGGGGGGTGGGGGAGAAGTATAGGAAACATGGGAATTTTGGGAAAAGTGAGCCGAGGAGAGTAGCATAAAAGATTATTTTTCTTAAAATATTTTATACCCTCTAACCAAATACTAGAAACTATTTTCCGAAAAACAAATTTCNGTGAGCCGAGGAGAGTAGCATAAAAGATTATTTTTCTTAAAATATTTTATACCCTCTAACCAAACACTAGAAACTATTTTTCGAAAAACAAATTTTACTCATTAACCAAACAAGGAAAAATAAATGATAAAACCACACATTTTTCATGAAAACATTTTCATAAAAAATATTTTGTATGGAAAACATTTTTCATTCGGACCAAACACACCCGAAATGAAAGCTTCTCGTTTTTGTTGTGCCTCATCAGAAACATTCTGGAGTTCTTTTCTTTCTCCTCTAATTTAGTGGGCGTTTGGACATAAGAATTGTAAAATTCCAAAAAAAAGTAAAATTAATTTTTCAAGTGAAAATGATATTTAAAAATTAGAGTTGTGTTTGGACATGAATATAATTTTGGGCTGGTTTTGAATTTTTATGAGTGATCTGAGTGAAAATTTTGAAAAATAACTTTTTGTAATTTTTTAAATTTTCGAAAAATTCCAAAATTCATCTTTGAGTGAAAATTGAAAATTTTATGTCCAAACACTAATTTCAAAAAAAGTACAAAAATTCCAAACGGGCTTTTAATTTTCTCCAATATTTATCTTCTATTTCATGTTCATTTTCAGGTCTTACTCCTTTTCATCTACTTCGCCTTTCCAAAACCGCTCTGACTTAATAGAGTCTTCATCGTATATTAATCGAAACAAGATTAGTTGTTAAAACTAATAGATCCCCTTTAAGTGTTTTTTTTATTACTACTATTATTTATTTATTATTATTGTTATTGACACTAATGAAAATACCAAACTGCAGTTGCAACACACACACATACATTACAAGTTATTATTGAACAAGAGCAACATATTAGTTTTGGTTTTAGCTTCTTCAAGTTCTTTTTCTTTGGGAGGTAGGGCGTGTGAGTCATGACCAAAAAACTATGAACTAATTTTACACTAGCATGTTGCGTTAACCAGTTGCATATCCAAGATTTTGCGCAAGATCGATCTATTGTTACAATTTGACTTTTAAATAGATTTAGATTTGGGATTTTAAATTTGTAATTTTAAAGTTTTACTTTCTATCCAATAGTAATGGAGTAGATATTACGCATTATATATCTTCAGCCGGGTTGTCAGTAGGGGTGTCAATGGATATATATTCGAAAACCTACTAAACCGACCGAACCGTACCGCACCGAACCCATTTTTAGGTTTCTTTTAAAAAAATCATAGGTTTTTATATAAATCTATAACTACACCGATAATTAGGGTAGATTTTTTATTTTATAAAATTAACCGAAAAAATACCGAACCATACCGAATAAATTTTACATGTGGAAAATATATTTATATAGTAAGTATAAAAATAATAATGCGTTAAATTTTTCTTTGGGCCTTGGAATTATAAAAACTGTTACAAGCCAACAAGTAATTAAACTCAAAATACTAATTTCTAAAATCTATTATGCTACTTCTACTTATACTAAGTTATTTCAAGTATCTTAGCAAGACACAAAATATTCTAGCGATTATGAGTAGCAAACAACAACAACAACAACACAGTATAATCCCACTAGTGGGGTCTGGGGAGGGTAGTGTGTACGCAGACCTTACCCCTACCATGAGGTAGAGAGGCTGTTTCCAATAGACCCTTGGCATCCTTCCCTCCAAGAACTCCCGACCTTACTCTTGGGGTGACTCGAACTCACAACCTCTTGGTTGGAAGTGGAGGGTGCTGATCATCAGAGCAACCCACCTTGTCATCTGCAAACTACAATGTATAAACTACAATGTATTGAATATGTTTCTTTTCATATAATTTAGATTTATCTTTTTGAAAAGTTAATCTTCTATAAACTTTATTCTTGAGTTCTACCTTGGTTAATATCTTTTCACTCATGTGATTTATATTTTCTTTGCCTTTACTTGGTTTCTTTTACGCCGTTGTAGAATAGTTGATGGATCTATACTCTAACCATCCTTCATTTAATTCATCACCCTTTACAACAACAACAACAACATACCCATTTATTATCCCATACTGTGGGGTCTGGGGAGGGTAGTGTGTACGCAGACCTTACCCCTACTTTGTGAGGATAGAGAGGTTGTTTCCAATAGACCCTCGGCTCAGAAAAGTATAAGCACCACATTAATAAAAAGATAGACAAAAATGGACAGTACCAAAAAGACATATAAAAGCAGAATAAAAACAACAAGATAGTAAGGTGATCAATAATAAAAGAAAACAACGGTTAATCATAAAAACCTACTACCAACAGAAAGCGAGACTGTGTGCCAATACTACTGTTATGAATACTCTAGACTACCTACTTTACTACCCTAATCCTCGACCTCCATACCTTCTTATCAAGGGTCATGTTCTCGGTCAGCTGAAGCTGCACCATGTCTTGCCTAATCACCTCTCCCCACCTCTTCTTTGGCCTACCTCTACCTCTCCGTAGGCCCTCCAATGTCAACCTCTCATACCTCCTCACCGGGGCGTCTGTGCTCCTCCTCCTCACATGACCAAACCACCTAAGCCGCACTTCCCGCATCTTGTCCGCAATAGGAGCCACACCTACCTTATCGCGAATAACTTTATTTCTGATCCTATCTAACCTGGTGTGCCCGCACATCCATCTCAACATCCTCATCTCTGCTAGTGTCATCTTCTGGACATGAGCGATCCTGACTAGCCAACACTCAGCCCCATATAATATCGCTGATCTGACCACCACTCTGTAGAACTTACCCTTAACTCATCACTCTTTAAACAGTAAAAATGTCTAGAGAGTTTTGTTACGTCCTATAAAATAACATATGTTATTGCATTCTACTTCTACTGGTGAATTTTACATGATATTTAAAAAAATATCGAACCGTACTGATACCAAAGAGAAACCGACATGATTGAGACGATTTCAAAAAGTCTAATTTTGGTTATATATAATAGAATAACTGAAAAATTGATATGATACTAATTTTATAAAATAACTGGCCGCACCGAACCATTTACACCCCTAGTCGTCAGGCATATATACATACTACTTTTTGATTGTTTACACATATATAAGGAATGTTTTTTGAGAAGCAGTGTTTGATTACAATAAAAAAAAAAATCTTAATGTAGTTATCACTACTAGAAAAACATTAATTTGCGACCAAAATTTCCGACTGATATTGAAGAAGTCACTAATGCGTCTTCTTTTGCGATTGCAGTAGTGGGAAAAAAATGCATTTTTATTACTTTTTTTTTTAAAAAAATAGACTAGTATTCTGTGGGAAAACAGCAAATCCCCCGTCTTCACTTTGCGAACAATTCGGTCGGAAGATAAAAAGTCAATAATAATAGTTGACCAATCAAGCGACTGCTTTAGTCGCAAAATAAAAATTAATATGGTAAAAGAATATTTTAGTGGGTTTGTGACCACGGTAGTCAGAAAGATAAATATAATATTTCAAGCCAGAATCCTATTTTCCCAATTTCAACCATATTTCTCCAATTTTTCCTCTCTCTTTCTCTATGGATATTTTATTTCTCTGTGATTTCTCTTCCATTCCACCAGTGTTGTTGATTGATTCTTCGATTTCTCTTCAACTCCACCTGTGCGGCTGACGAAGGCAAGCGGCAGATGACAATTTTCGGCTAACGGCAGAAATTTCAAGCCTATTCTTCGACTCTTGAAGACCAATTCTGCTCCAATTTCTCTCCCACTCCTCTTTTCGGTTAGTTTCTGTCTACGTCTCTCTTTTTATTACCTAGATATTTTGTGGTTTTAGCATTATCTCAATAGGTTTATCCTTGAAGATCTATTACCTAGCTAATTTCTTTATTACCTAGATAGTTTCTTCGACTCTTGAAGACCAATTGACTCTTGAACATTTATCCTTTTTACTGCTCAAATAAAAAAATAGGTTTCAAGAGCTTGAGAGATCCAGAAGTTGTTCGTTTCTGTAGCTATATTTTTCAACACCTATAAAAAAAAGTAAATTTATGACAAGGTGGGTTGCTCTGATGGTAAGCACCCTCCACTTCCAACCAAGAGGTTGTGAGTTCGAGTCACCCCAAGAGCAAGGTGGGGAGTTCTTGGAGGGAAGGATGCCGAGGGTCATTTGGAAACAGCCTCTCTACCCCAGGGTAGGGGTAAGGTCTGCGTACACACTACCCTCCCCAGACCCCACTAGTGGGATTATACTGGGTTGTTGTTGTTGTTGTTGTTCCTTCGGTCCAGAGGTTTTGGCGTGATAGCGGACCTCGAGATTCGAATGAAGGAATTGCACACTTTCTCTTTAAGAAACTGAAAAATAAATTTAACCTCATTATTGTAAATGGTTTGCTTATATTTCTGTTCAGTTCTATTAAGAGGAGGCTTTGAACTTTTATACATTTTAATTGAAAGGATGAGTTTTTAGAATATGTTGCTATTGGAGGATAGAGTAGTGAAATGTGATGCAAATACAGTGAATAAGAGACTTATTGAGTTTTGAGTATAATAGAGGATAGAAGAGTATCGTGAATGACCTTACTCAATCGAATGTCCTTATTTGAGTTGAAAGCTTAAATATATGCGGTGTAGGAATAAGAGCACATTTTCTTATTTGGTATGTGCAAAGAGCCAACTGGAGTAATTCTTTCTTTCTTCTTGTTTTGATAGTGCAGTAGAAAGGAAAGAAAGAATACATCTCCCTTTATTAGGAACGTTGTTGTAAGATTATTTAGTAATAATATTTATGTCCATATGTCCAAGGATGAAGGAACTATGAGGGATTAAGGGGTTGAATATGGGAAAGGGATCAATTATGGGGAAGCTGTAACAAATATTTGCATTGATATTCAGAGAGATTTTTCTGAGAGCCTTGAAAGCAATGAACTAGTTGACCAACTAACAAAATTTTGATGTAATTTGCCTTTTTAACTTTGAGGTAGAGACAATAACTAATCTACAGAAGAATAGTGGTGTCACGATCCAAATCTCCCTCCGTAAGATGTCGTGACGGCACCTAGTCTCTAAGACTAGGTAAGCCTAACAATTACGGAATAACTGAAACAATAACATAAATAACGACTAAACTTCAACAGATAAATATATAACTGAAAACTGCCGCTCGGCACGTACAAGTAAAATCAACAACTTTGAGTATAAACAACTCCCAAAACCCGGTAGTCACAAGTCACAAGCTCTGAGGAAGTACTAAATGTCTCTATACATCAGCGTCTAGGAGAAATAGATAAAAGACAACATAATAAGGATAGAGGGGTACTCTGAGGTCTGCGGACGCTAGAAGATATACCTTGAAGTCTCCAAGCAGCAGCACGTACTAATATCGAGGCTGGTAGGATGTTCCTGGGTCTGCACAAAACATGTGCAGAAGCGAAGTATGAGTACACCACAATGATGCCCAGTAAGTGCCAAGCCTAACCTCGATAGAGTAGTGATGAGATCAGGTTAGGGCCCTACTAGAATATAAGAAACAAGGCAGAAGGCGAAATGATAAAAAAGGATGGCAGGTAAATAAACAGTAGAAATGTACGGAAAGGAAACACCTCAGGAAAGCAGGAAGACAATTATAACACGTAAGGAAAGTAAGATCTTACAAGTTAAGGAACAACAACAACAACAAACAACACAGCAAAAGAGGAAATCAATAGAGTCGCTCCCGAGATACCGCCTCGTAGTCCCAAAAGTAAATATCTCACAACGACACGGCAAAAACCTCGTACTACAATCTCACTCAGCACGGAAGAAACCTCGTGCCAAATCACACTCTACATGGAAGAGACCTCGTGCCAATCACACTCCGCACGGAAGAAATTTCGTGCCAACAATACTCTGCACGGAAGAAACCTCATGCGAATCACACTCCGCACGGAAGAAACCTCATGCCAATAACACTTCGCACGAAAGAAACCTCGTGCCACAACCAAACAATCATCACAACAAGAATCACGAAGAATCAACACATAATAATACATTACTTCGGGTTCGAATCATTCACTCGACTACTAAGCCTACAAGCTACTTTTATTTCGAGTTCGAGCAAGCACTTACTCGACCATTACGCCTACGGGTTACATTACTTCGAGTTCGAATCATTCACTCGATCATTACGCCTATGGGCTACATTACTTCGAGTTCGAATCATTCATTCGACCATTACGCCTACGAGCTACTTTATTTCGAGTTCGAGCAAGCACTCACTCGACCATTACGCCTACGAGCTACATTACTTCGAGTTCGAATCATTCACTCGACTAATAAGCCTACATGATACTTTTATTTCGAGTTCGAGCAAGCACTCACTCGACCATTACGCCTACGAGCTACATTACTTCGAGTTCGAATCATTCACTCGACTAATAAGCCTACATGATACTTTTATTTCGAGTTCGAGCAAGCACTCACTCGACCATTACGCCTACGAGCTACATTACTTCGAGTTCGAATCATTCACTCGACTAATAAGCCTACATGATACTTTTATTTCGAGTTCGAGCAAGCACTCACTCGACCATTACGCCTACGAGCTACATTACTTCGAGTTCGAATCATTCACTCGACTAATAAGCCTACATGATACTTTTATTTCGAGTTCGAGCAAGCACTCACTCGACCATTACGCCTACGAGCTACATTACTTCGAGTTCGAATCATTCACTCGACTAATAAGCCTACATGATACTTTTATTTCGAGTTCGAGCAAGCACTCACTCGACCATTATGCCTACGGGCTACATTACTTCGAGTTCGAATCATTCACTTGACCATTACGCCTACGGGTAAAAGGAAACCCTACAATTAAAGAACAAATACAGAATCAAGGAACAAAATGTAATTCAACTAAGCATGTTGTACATATTTCAACTGAGAGATGAAACACATAGAAATGTGAAATTAGACTAAATTTAAAAAATACACGTGCTAGAATAACTCATTTAAGGTATAGAAAGGAAACCACTTAGCGAAGACTGGATTTTTCACATTTTCCTTGTGTACGCCCTCTTCACCTTGCGTACATGGCACTCACAAATTACAAATTTGTCACAAAAGTACCAAATCCTAAGGGAATTTCTCCCACACAAGGTTAGACAAGTCATTTACCTCAAACCAAGCTTAATCAGTTAATAAGAATGCCTTTCCCTCGACTTTTCGACTCCAAACGACCCAAATTTATCCAAAAGCAATTACATACTATAAATATAATTATAAGAAACTAATCTAATTAATGAAATCAAGACTTTAACAAAAAATCATAAAATCGCTCCAAAAAGTCTTTCCGGGCCTATGTCTCCTAAACATCCGTTCAACCACGATTTCAACCATACCAAAATTACTCAAATCCGATACCAAAATCTCGATAAAATCCACAAAATCCGGCCTAAGAATGTTTTCTCAATTTTTCCCAATTTTCCACCTCAAACCACAAATTAAATGATGAAATCAAAGGCATAATCGTAGAAATTAACCAAAACTAAGTAAGATTCACTTACCCCAAACACGTAGGTGAAAATATCTCCAATGCCTAATTCCGAGCTCTCGAGTCCAAATGGTGAAAAGTAACATAAATCCTCGATATTGAACTTTTAAAATCTGCCCAGATAATTCCTTCTTCGCGAGTGCGGAAGAATCCTCGCGTTCGCAAAGCACAAAAATGCTTCTGCCCAAAAACCTTCTATGTGAACACAAGGGCCCACTCGCGAATGTGGTGAACACTGCCCCCAAGCCTTCGTGAACGTGGAGCTTCACTCGCGAACGCGTGGCCTAAAAGCCTGAAACCCCAACTGATCGAACATCTATGCGAACACGAAGTCCCTCACACGAACGCATAGACTTCAGACTCCTCAGCTTCGCGAAAACAGGACCCTCATCGCGAACGCGAAGGCAAAAATCCCAGCAAAACTTAACTCCTTTATGCGAACGAGGGAGAACCATCACGAACGCGTAGAAGGAAATCAGACACCAGATCTTCTGAAGCTTCAACCATCATCTAAGTCAAAATTCCAATCCGTTAACCATCCGAAATCCACCCGAGGCCCCCGGGACCTCAACTAATTATACCAACAAGTCCTAAAATATCATACGAACTTAGTCGATCCTTCAATTCACATCAAACAATGCTAAAACCATGAATCGCACCCCAATTCAAGCCTAATGAACTAAGAAAATTCTAACTTCTACAAACGATGCCGAGACCTATCAAATCACGTCCGATTGACCTCAAATTTTGCACACACGTCACATTTGACACTACATACCTACTCCAACTTCCGAAATCGAAATCCTACCCTCATATCAAAAAGTCCACTCCCGTTCAAATTTCCCAAATACCTTCCAAATTTTAACTTTCACCAATTAACACCGAAATAATCTACGGACCTCCAAATCAACATCCGAATACGCTCCTAAGACCATAATCACCATACGGAGCCATTAAAACTGACAAAACTCTATTCCGGAGTCGTCTTCACACAGTTCAAACTACGGTCAACTCTTACAATTCAAACTTCAAACTTAGGGACTATGTGTCCCATTTTACTATGAAACTCCCCCGAACCCGAAACCTAGCACCCCGGAAAGTCATGTAAGCATAAAAATGAAGCGGAGGAAGCAATAACTAGGGGATCGAGGCTCATACTCTCAAAACGACCGGCCGGGTTGTTATATCCTCCCCCTCTTAAAACAATCGTTAGTCCTCGAACGAGTATAGAGACATACCTGAAGTGGTGAAAAGATTAGGGTAACGGCTCGAAAGAGTATAGAGACATACCTGAAGTGGTGAAATGATGAGGGTAAGGGCTGCGCATATCGTGCTCGGTCTCCCAAGTCACTTCATCGACTGGCTGGCCCCTCCACTAAACCTTCACTGAAGCAATGTTCTTCTACCTTAACTTTCAAACCTGCCTGTCCAAAATGGACACCGACTCCTCAACTGTCACGAACCAAAATCCTAACCTGTCGTGATGGCGCCTATCTCAATACTAGACAAGCCGACTCTCTCAATAAACCACAATTTCTTTTATGTTTGAAAACATAATAATTAAATTTCATAACAAATCTCACAAATTATTGACGTAAACTACATTCCCAAAATCCGGTATCACTGATTACATGAGCATCTAAATGATAACATAGTCTGATTGATAAAAACACTATCTGAAAATATAGAACAATATAATATCTGAATGGAAAGAGAGTCAAGGTTTGAGGATGTGAAGCAACTACATTGATAATCTTCAACAGATAGATCTCTGAGATCTAGCAGCAGCCGTATCCGTGAGTACCTGGATCTGCACACGAGATGCAAGGTGTAGTATGAGTACAACCAACTCAATAAGTAACAAGACTAACCTCTAGGCTGAAAGTAATGATGAGCTCAGCAGGTACAATCTAGTATAGAAATAATAGTACAGAAATATAGGCATGCTTTCAAGTTTAACAGTTAACTCCATACAAGTAAAATAGATCAATACTGAATGATATGAGGAATATGACATCTCAGTGGAAAACCTCGTGTACTCACGGTCACAATTACTCGGTCACTTAGTACTATATATGGCCAATCCAGCCTATGGAAGTTCCATTTCGTGTATGTATACATCAATTGACAGTCAATGACTCAATACCGTATAAGGCCAATCCAGCCCAGGGGTAAATTTATCCCCAAATTATAATAATTCGGACAAGATCCATGTCCAGGGAAATTCATCAAAAATACAAATAAGTAAGGCAAGTTCATGCCCTGGGAAGTCCACCCCGAATATATAATCATCTACGCTCACTATGTGGGGTGCAGACTCCGGAGGGGCTCCTTCAGCCCAAGAGTGATATAAAGTCGATATGGCATACTGCGGGCGGGCAACCCTAATCCATGTAATAATAAATACAATAAGGCATGCTGTGGCATGCAGCCCCGATCCAGAACAAGAAAGCCTATAAGGCCTGCTGCGGCGTGCAGCCCGATCCCATAATAATAATATATATAAAGCCAATATGGCCTACTGCAGGAGGGCAGCCCCGATCCCATAAATATCATCACAATGGATGAACATGACTGAGTATGAAATGTACATTTTAAAATAATTAATTTAATAGCAATACGACCCCATGGGTCCCAATATATCGGCGCGTAGTCTAAACATGATCTTTAATACGAGTCTCACCTTAATTTCTCAAACACGTGGAGGATACAAGAATACTAATATGATTCTTAAATTTTACAACTCCATAGGATTTATTTAAGTCACAATTTCTATGGTGTACGCCCACACGCTCGTCACCTAGCATGTGCGTCACCTCCAACAATTGATATAACACAAAATTCAGGGATTCATACCCTCAGAACCAAGTTTAGAAATGTTACTTACCTCAAACCGTGTAACTCTTTTCTCCGCTATGCCTTTGCCTCGCGAATCGGCCTCCGAACGCCTAGAATTCTAGCCACAATTAATTCGATTCAGTCAATACAAATTATAGGAATTAATTCCTTATGAAAATATAAATTTTCCAACAAAATCCGAAATTTAACTCAAAAACCTCCCGTGGGGCCCACATCTCGAAACCCGACAAAAGTTACAGAATATGAACGCCCATCCAATCACGAGTCAAACCATACAAATTTCACCAAATTTCGACATCAACTCGACCCTCAAATCTTTAATTAAAGTCTTTGAAAATTTTTACCATTTTCAGCTCAATCTTTACCCATTTGAACTCAACAATCTTCCCACAAACCTTATTGGTACAAGCGTGTATAAATAATACTCTCACATCCAAGAATCATACTCCCAATCACCCATCTTTACCCAAACTCAAAATTAAAGACTAGGGTTAGAACCTTACCTCTTGGGTGAAAATCTTGTGATATTTCCTTGTTGGATTTCAAAGCTTGAACAAGATCTTAATGAACAAAACACTTAAGCTTCTTCCTCTCTCTAGAACACTCTCCCTTCGCTCTAAAAATGTCAGATTTGTGCTCCAAAATGAGCTTCAAAGGCTATATGTCGAAGTTGGGTCGGGTTATAAAACCAGAAAAATGAAGCGTCGAAACACACTCTGTTGTCGCATATGCGACCGCATAATACTTCTGCGGCCCGCAAAATGGCCACGAAATGGCTTATAGGAACTGGGCATCTTCTGCCCGGGTGTGAGGTCACTATGCGGCCCGCAGACCTATTCTGCGGTCGAACTACATCACAGAACTGTTATGTGGTTGCAGAATCATCCACAAAATAACGTCAAAACCTGCCAGTCCTTCCTCACTCTGCGGCCATTCTGCGGCCCGCAGAGTGATTCTACGGCCGCAAAGTGGACTGCAGAAATGCCTTTTTTTGCCAAAATATTTCATTAACAATTTAGTGCATTCTTCAACCCAAAACCTTAATTTCCTTAGCAAAAGTTTCCGGGGTCGTTTACACATATGTCAACATCCGATCAACCTTCTCAACTTAAGTTTTAAACCTTGGAACTAAGTGTTCCAATTCATTCCGAAATCTTCCTGACAAGTCACATAATTGTAACTGAACACAGAATAAGTAGTAACTGGGGAAACGGGGCTGTAATACTCAAAACGACTGGCCGGATCGTTACATCAACATACGACAAATCCTTGTCTAACTGGACTGAGCTGAAATCTAACACATTAGACGGATCGCCATGATAATTTCGGAGCATAAAAACATGGAATACTGGATGAACTGCAGCTAGACTAGGTGATAGTGCAAGTCTATAAGCCACCTCTCTAACCCTCTCAAGAATCTTAAAAGGTCTGATATACCTAGCGCTTAACTTGCCCTTCTTCCCGAACCTCATAACACCCTTCATGGGTGAAACCCGAAGCAAGACCCGCTCCCCAACCATGAATGCAACATCGCGAACCTTCCGATCCGCATAACTCTTCTGCCTGGATTGGGCTATATAAAGTTAATCCTGAATCACCTTAACCTTTTCTAAAGTATCCTGAACCAAGTATGTACTCAATAGCCTTGCCTCGCCCGGCGCAAACTAACCCATTGGAGACCGACACCATCTACCATACAAAGCCTCATACGAGGCCATCTGAATGCTCGACTGATAACTATTGCTGTAGGCAAACTCCACAAGTGGCAAGAACTGATCCCAAGAACCCCTAAACTCCATCACACATGCACGAAACATATCCTTCAGTATCTGAATAGTGCACTCGGATTGCCCGTCCGTTTGAGGGTGAAATGCTATGCTCAACTCAAATCGAGTACCTAACTCATGCTGTACGACCCTCCAAAATCGTGTTGTAAACTGCGTACCCTGGTCAGAAATGATAGATATCTGCACGCCATGAAGCGTGACAATCTCGCCGATATAAACTCAAGCCAGCTGCTCAAAAGAATAAGTAGTCATTACTGGCATGAAATGAGCTGACTTGATATACCTATCCACAATCACCCAAACTACATCGAACTTCCTCTGAGTCCATGGGAGTCCAAAAACAAAATCCATAGTAATTCGCTCCCATTTCCACTCCGGAATCACTAGCTTCTGAAGCAATCCACCTGGCCGCTGATGCTCATACTTCACCTGCTGGCAATTTAGGCACCGAGCTACATACTCTACTATGTCCTTCTTTATTCTCCTCTACCAATAATGCTGCCTCAAGTCCTGATACATCTTTGCGGCACCTGGATGAATGGAGTACCGCAAATTGTGAGCCTCCTCGAGAATCAACTCATGCAAACCGTCTACATTGGGCACACATAGCCTGTCCAGTATCCTCAATGCACCGTCATTTCCAATAGTGACCTACTTGGCATCACCGTGCTAAACCGTGTCCTTAAGGAGAAGCAGATATGGGTCATCATATTGACGCTCCCTGATACGATCATAAAGAGAAGACTGAGAAACCACACAAGCCAAAACTCGACTCGGCTCAGAAACATCCAATCTAACAAACTGGTTGACCAAGACCTGAACATCCAATGCCAATGGCCTCTCCGCTGCTGGTAGATATGCTAAGCTGCCCAAACTCTCCGCCCTGCGACTCAAGGCATCGGCTACCACATTGGCCTTCCCGGGATGGTATAAAATGGTGATATCATAGTCTTTAAGTAGCTCTAACCACCTTTGCTGATGCAAGTTAAGATCCTTCTGTTTGAACAGATGCTGCAAACTCAGGTGATCGGTGTAGATATCACAAGGGACACCATACAAATAGTGCCGCCAAATCTTTAAGGCATGAACAATAGCTGCTAACTCAAGGTCGTGGATAGGATAGTTCTTCTCATGCACCTTCAATTGTCTAGATGCGTAGACAATCACCCTACTGTCCTGCATCAACACCACGCTGAGACCAATACGTGCCGCATCACAATATACAGTATAAGACCTCGAAACTATAGGTAATACAAACACTGGGGCTGTAGTCAAAGCTGTCTTGAGCTTTTGAAAGCTCTCCTCACACCCCTCTGTCCACTTGAATGGAGCACCCTTCTGGGTCAGCCTGGTCATAGGTGCTGCAATAGATGAGAAACCCTCTATAAATCGATGGTAATACCCCGCCAAACTAAGAAAACTCTGAATCTCTGAAGCTAAGGATGGTCTGGGCCAACTCTGTACTATTTCAACCTTCTATGGATCCACCTTGATCCCTTCACTCGACACTACATGACCCAAACATGCCACTGAATCCAGCCAAAACTCACACTTCGAAAACTTTGCATATAACTTCTTTTATCTCAAGGTTCGGAGTACAGCCCTTAGGTGCTGCTCATGATCATCCAGACTCCGGGAGTACAACAGAATGTCGTCAATAAACACAATGATGAATGAGTCAAGATAGGGCCAGAATACACTATGCATCAAATGCATGATGCTGCTGGGGCATTGGTCAGCCCTAATGACATCAAAAGGAACTCGTAGTGACCATATCGAGTCCTGAGAGCAGCCTTCGGGATATCTGGCTCGCGAATCTTCAACTGATGATAGCCTGAACGCAAGTCAATCTTGGAAAACACTCTGACACCTTGTAACTGATCAAATAGTTTATTAATACAAGGCAATTAATACATGTTCTTCACCGTAACTTTGTTCAACTGGCGATAATCAATACACATGCGCATGTAACCATCCTTCTTCTTCACAAACAAGACTGGAGTACCCCAAGGTGACACATTGGGCCGGATGAAGCCCTTATCAAGAAACTCATACAACTGCTCCTTTAACTCCTTCAACTCAGGCGGAGCTATGCGATATGGAGAAATAAAGATGGGTTGAGTGGACGGTAATAAATCAATACCAAAGTCGATGTCCCTGTCAGGCGGCATGCCCGGAAGATCTGCTAGATATACATCTGGATAATCCCTCACTACCGAAACTGACTCAACGGTAGGAGTATCAACACCGACATCCCTCACATAAGCTAGGTACGCACCACACCCTTCTCAACTATTTGTTGAGCCTTTAGAAATTAAATAACTCTGCTAGGCGTATAATCTAAGGTACCTCTCCACTCTAACTGTGGTAATCCAGGCATATCTAGCGTCACGGTCTTGGCGTGATAATCAAGAATAGCATAATAGGGCGACAATCAGTCCATGCCCAAAATAATATCAAATTCTAATATACTGAGCAATAATAAATCGGCTTTGGTCTCAAAACCACTAAGAACAACCAAACACGACCAATACACACGGTCAACAATAATAGAATCTCCTACAGGTGTGGACACATAGACAAAAAAATTCAAAGAATCATGGATACGCCCAAATACAGAGAAAAATAAGATGACACATAGGAATAATTGGAGCCTGGATCAAATAAGACTGATGCATCTCTTTGACAGACCGGAACAATACTTGTAATGACAGCGTCGGATACAACTCCCTCAGTCCGAGCGGGGAGAGCGTAATATCTGGCCTGGCCTCCCCCTCTAGGGTGACCTCTACCTACCGACCTCTACCTCGAGCTGGCAAAGTAGGTGGAGTGGTAGCTGGTGCTAAAATCATAGCCTAAGGACCGATGGAGCCGCGGTGCCTGAGTAGTATGTGGAGGTGCACCCCTCCTAAGTTTGGGATAATCCCTCATCATATGGCGAGTGTCACCACATTCAAAACAAGCTATTGGAGGACGTGGCTGTTGTGGCTGGCTCGGGCCAGATCGGCTGGACTGACTGCTGAAAGCACCCCGTGTAGGGGGTGCACTAGATACGAGCGGTGCATAATAAGGAGCCTAGGGCCTAGGAGTGGCCGGGATACCATTGGCAGCTGGAAGTGCTAAATGAACAGGGCGACTCACATAGCCCCTACCATTATGAGCTGTAGTTGGGGCACGAGTACCACTATAAGTGCCAGACTCTCAAGACCTCTTGGCCTTTCTCTCCTCTCTCTCTCCCGAGTCAGCATACCCTCCAGTCTCCTAGCAATCTCTACTATTTACTGGTATGCAATGTGTATCAACAACTCTCGAGCCATGATAAATATGATACTGGGGTTGAGCCCCTTGATGACCGACGAACCTGCTCTTGAACTGTAGCAACAAAGGCTTGTGCATGTCTAGCCAAATTATTGAACCAAACCGCATACTCAGACACGGTCATAGAACTCTAGCGCAACTGCTCAAACTCTGCGTGCCACACATCTCTAAGACTACGGGGAACATACTCCCTCGAGAACATATCCGAGAAATGAGTCCAGGTGAGCGAAGCTGCCTTGGCCAGACTACCCAACTCATAAGCTCTCCACCACTGATAGATTGCTCCCTAAACTGGAATGTTGTGAAAGCAACTCCGCTAGTCTCCGCAATGCCCATAGTATAGAGGATACGGTGGCACTCCTAAAGAAAACCCTGGGCATCCTCTAACCCTGGGCATCCTCTAACTCCTCCTGAGAAACTGCTGCCCTAACCTCGGCTGAACTGGGGCTACCGGCTGCACTGGTACAATCTCTGGAACCTGGTCAACTTGAACCCGTTGCTCTGGGGTACGAGAGTCTGTGCTTCTCCCTCGGCCTGAGATGTGGCAGTAGCAATTGGGATCAACCCTACCTGAGCTAAAGTGTTGAACATGCTTAGAAACTGTTCAAGGGTCTCCTGAAGAGCTGGTGCAGTAACAGGCGTCTCAGGTGCCTGCATTTCGACTGTAGCTACTGGTGGGTCCTCTGTAGCAGCTCGTGTGGGTGCTCTTGCTGAACCACGTTGACGTCCTCGGCCTCTTCCCCGACCCCGGCCTCTCGCGGCTCTAGCAGTGGGCACGGGTGTCTGGTCATCTGACTCCGGCTGTACGTGTCCTCACCATATGTGAGAGAATAGAAGGACAGAAGTTTAGAATCCTGAAGCCAAGATTTCGCAAAACAAGGAATCAAAGAAGTGAAATTTTTCTAACATTTCCATAGTCTCAAGAAGTTAAGTACAAACGTCTCCGTACCGATCCGTAAGACTCTACTAAGCCTGGTTGTGACTCAAAATACCTATGAACCTAGAGCTCTTATACCAACTTGTCATGACCCAAATCTCCCTCCTTAAGATGTCGTGACTGTACCTAGTCTTAGAGACTAGGTAAGCCTAACAATTGCGGAATAACAGAAACAATGACTAAACTTCAACAGATAAATATATAACTAAAAACTTCTGCTCGGCATGTACAAGTAAAATCAACAACTCCGAGTATAAACAACTCCCAGAACCCAGTAGTCACAAGTCACAAGCTCTGAGGAAGTAATAAATGACTCTATACATCAACGTCTAAGAGAAATAAAGAAAAGACAACATCATAAGGATAGAGGGGGACTCCGAGGTCTGCGAACGCTGGCTGATATACCTTGAAGTCTCCAAGCAGTAGCACACACTCTCTACTAATATCGGAGCTGGTAGGATGTACCTGGGTCTGCACAAAATATATGCAAAAGTGTAGTATGAGTATACCACAATGGTACCCAAAAGTGCCAAGCCTAACCTCGACAGAGTAGTGACGAGGTCAAGTCAGGCCCCTACTGGAATATAAGAATTAAGGCTGAAGGCGAAGTGATAAAAAAGGATGGAAGGTAAATAAATAGTAGAAATGTACGGAAAGGCAACACCTCAGGAAAGCAGGAAGACAATGTTGTGATGTTTGAGACATTATATTTTGTTGTGGTTGGATGTTGTAACGACTCAGCCGGTCGTTTTGAGAGCAATAGCCCCGATCCCCTATTTAATGCTTCTCCCATATCTATTTCTGCTATTGTGACTTGCCGGGAGGTTTCGTTTTAGTTTTTGGAATGATTTGGGACACTTAGTCCCTAAACGAAAGCTTAAGTCTTAGGATTTTAACTGTAGTCGGAACTGTGTAAAAACGACTCTGGAATGGAATTTTGTCGGTTCTGTTTGCTCCGTTGGGTGATTTTGGACTTAGGAGCATGTCTGGATTGTGTTTTGGAGGTCCGTAGCTTATTTAGGCTTGAAATGGCTAAAGTCGAATTTTTCTAGTTTTGGGCCGGTAGTGAAATGTTTGATATCGGGGTAGTTTTCTAATTCTTGAAGTTGGAGTAGGTCCGTAATGTTGAATATGACTTGTGTGCAAAATTTGGGGTCAATCGGACGTGGTTTGGTTGGTTTCGATGTCGGTTGTCGAATTTGAAAGTTTTAAGTTTTTTAAGTTTGAATCGGATGATGATTTGTGATTTTAGCATTAGTTGATGTGATTTGATGGCTCGACTTAGTTCGTATGGTATTTTATGATTGGTTGGTATGTTTGGTCGAGGTCTCGGGGCATCGGGTGCGTTTTAGGTGCTTAACGGGTGAAAGGTTGGACTTAGAATAATTTTGAAGTTGTTAGTTCTGATGTTTTCGCACTTGCGGTGGGAAGTCTGCAAGTGCGGCCTCGCAGAAGCGAGCCAAGGGACGCAGGTGCCGTTTGGAAGGAAGAGTCCAGAGGTCACAGGTGCGGAGGTATAGCCGCATCTGCGCATCCGCATGTGCGGAAAAGGGAGCGCAGATGCGGAAGATGGCCAGAGCGTGAGGGATCCCAGAAGCGGAAACATTCCGCAGGAGCGGGAGCGCAGGTGCGTCCCATTGCTCGCAGATGTGGACCCAATCCCCCTTAAGTCATTTCCGCACCTGCGATGGAAATTCCTCAGGTGCGGCGTCGCAGGTGCGGCATCGTAGGTGCGACTATGGACCGCAGGTGCGAGATTTCTGGACAGAACACTTAAATGCAAGTGTTCGCGATTTTTGCTCATTTTCAACATTTTGAGCTCGGGTTGGTGATTTCTTGAGAGCATGTTTGAGGGGTTTCTTGAGGTAAGTCCCTTGTGCTTATTTTTGATCAATAATCTTACTTCCCCATGTATTTTCCCACCTAGTTAGTGTGTACTTAAGGTAGAAATTGAGAATTTGAGGTTAGGGATTAGGAAGTTTGATTTGCGGATTTGGAGGATCATTTGGTGTCGGATTTTAGTAAATTTTATATGGTTAGACTCGTGAGTGAATGGGCTTTCGTATTTATGACTTTTACCCGATTCTAAAAAGTGGGCCCCATGGGCGATTTTTGAGTTATTTTCGGAATTTTCGTTAAAGTGTTGATTTCGTTAATTAGATGAGTCTATTATTATTGTATTTATGATATGTAATTATATTGGCTAGATTTGGGCCATTCGGAGTCGGATAATTGAGGAAAGGGCATTCTTACGGATTGATTGAGCTTGACTCGAGGTAAGTGCCTTCCTAACTTTGTGTGGGGGAAATCCCCTTAAGATTTAGAACTATTGTGATATGTGAGCGTCGTGTACGTGAGGTGACGAGTATGTACACGGGCTAGTTGTGGTAAAACCTAATTTTCTTACTGAGCAGCAACATGTTTTCCAGTTATTTTGAGTTATTCCATTTTAATGAGTACTAATCTATTTTCATTCTTAATTGACTTATTCCAATATGTATAGCTATCATGTTTAATCTAATATAACATGTCTACGTGTCTTAATTGTTTGTATGAATTCTTTACAACATGCTTAATGAATTTCCTACTTCTTCCTTGACTAGTACTTAGTCTAAATCGTAAGATTTCGTGATGTAGTTGCTTTTCTATTGTTTGCGCTGCATATTTACTTTGGGACTACAGAACGGTATTCCGGGAGATCCCCCTGTACTGCATATTTACTTTGGAACTACGGAACGGTATTCCGGGAGATCTCCCTATCTTGCATATTTACTTTGGGACTACGGAACGGTATTCCGGGAGATCCCCCTGCACATTTACTTTGGGACTACGAAACGGTATTCCGGGAGACCCCCTGCACATTTACGTTTGAGACTACGAGACGGTATCTCAGGAGATCCCCTGTTGTGTTTCTGTGTACTTAGCTGTTACCTTCTATGATTTCATTATTGTTAAATTCCAGCCTTTATTTTATTGTGGTATTACACTCTATATTTTTTTATTATATATTTACCAGTAAGGCCCTGACCTGACCTCATCACTACTCGACCGAGGTTTGGCTTGGCACTTACCGAGTTCCGATTGTGGTGTACTTATGTTGCTCTCTGCACATGTTTTTCGTGTGCAGATCCAGATGCACCTTATCAGCCACACTATTAGTGAGCCGGGACAACTTTAGAGACTTCAAGGTATATCTGCCGCGTCCGCAGACCTCGGAGTCCCCTTCTACTCTTTCTCATGTCCATTATCCTCTGTATTTTTCCTTGTTAGACTCTAATGTATAGAGACACTAGATTTTTCCTTCTGTAGTTTGTGATTCACGATGTTCCGAATTTTGGGATGTGTTGTGTATTTTTGAATAGTTGGTAAAATTTATATTTTTATTTCATTATTCCGAAAAATATCAGGCTTACCTAGTTGTACAGACTAGGTATCGTCACGACGTCACACGGAGGGAAAATTGGGTCGTGACAGATGTTTAGACTTAGTAATGTTTACACTTGACTATGATTGTAATGTTTTAGACTAGATTGAATGGTGCTTCAATGTTTAACTTGTGTTTGGATGTTTTAGTTACAAATATTTATATTTTATACAATTGTTTGCATTTTATGGATTTGATTAGTTGAAATAGTTGATTAATTGGTTGGAATGGTAGATCGATTGGTTGGAATAGTGGATTGGTTGGTTGACATGCTGGATTAACCGTTTAGTTCTTGTATTTTTAAAATGGTAGGTGCTAGTGCTTTAAAACAGCAGGAATTTTTCAAAAAGTTCCCATTTTTCCGACCACGATAGTCGCAAAGTGCTTCAAAATTTTCTAGATCCAGAAACATATGCGACTACTGTAGTAGAAAAATTAAATAAAAAAATAACATTAAATTAGATTTGCGACCGTAGTAGTGAGAAATGTAAATAAATAAATAATATTAAATTAATTTTGCAATCACAGTAGTGGAAAAACTCAAATAAAATAAAAATACTTTATATTATTTGCGACTACTCCGGTGGGAAAGATTGAATACAATTATAATTATAAACACCGTTTGTGACCGAAGTTGAGGGAAAGTTAATATAAAATTTAAATTTAATTTAAATTATTTGCGATCGCGTCAGTCGGACAGTTGGCGACATTTATTAGTCATGTTTCATCGCAAACCTTTTCAGACCAGCTATTTTGCGACTACAATATTTCGGTATGAATGTAGCCAGAAGTTAGCATTTTCTGACCGTATTTTGACCGTTTTGGTAGTCGGAAAATAGCCATTTTCTAGTAGTGATTTGGGCTTTGCCGTTATTTTTGTCACTGCCTGATCAATATTAAGAATCTGATTGATCTCGATCTATTGATAGAATAAAGGATATTATCACTTTTAGCCCGCGTCAAAAACTATTTACATTTGATAGCCGAAAAAGTGTATAAAAGTTTAATTTTTGTATATAATATACCGAATGTATGTGTATATATATATATATAAATTTTATACATGTTTTGGCTATTATTTTTATAGCGGCTATACAATGTCACTCTTCTATAGAATAATATGACCCGTCATTCCATGTAATTGGACGCACATGGCATGGACTTGGATATTATATAAGATGAAATAAGAGGAATTTTCATAAACCACTATTGTTTAGTAACTATTAACTTTCTATAGCTACCATATACATAATTACGTCCTATAGCTACT
>AWOL01S0039204.1:994-16285 GCA_000715115.1 Nicotiana otophora | reverse complement strand
GTCCCTCAGCAGTGTACACGACACTCTGGATCGGGTCGTACGTCCTCGGCAGAAATCGTGCTTAATAATAATAATTACACGATACTTTAATAATTTATTTCAGCTTGAGAAGCTAATTAATAAATTGGAAAATCCTTGAAATTTAATGAATTATTATTCTTGCTTATTTATGAAATTAATTGTTACTTCTGTAAATGATATTTAAATTGATAAATTGGAATTTTTCTGAATTGAAGGAATTTAATTAATATGTTGAGAATTGTTACATTTGAAGGAATTTGATTATCTCTGTTGATTAAACAAATTATTGTAAATTCTGTAAATCATGCGGATTTAAATATTCTAGTTATATTTCAGTTATTATTATTGATCCATAGTGAGTGTCAAAGTCGGTCATCTCGTCTCTACCACTTCGAGATTAGGCTTGATACTTACTGGGTACACGTTGTTTACGTACTCATACTACACTTGTTGCACTTTTTGTGCAGGATCTGAGACAGGTACTAGTGGAAGACCTATCATCACATACCCACGTCATCCCGAGGCATAGTGGTGAGCTGCCTTTCTGAGCCGTTCTGCAGCTACCAGTGTCTCTTCTTATATTTATATTCTGTCTATTTCATTTCAGACAGTATATGAAGTTTTGTATAATCTACTAGATGCTCATGCACTTGTGACACCAGGTCTTGGCACACACATTGGTAGAAGTTGGTATTTTTATTATTTTCTTGGAATAAAAGTTTAACCAATGTACGATTGACTTATTAGTTGGCTTGCCTAGCTGTATTGTTGGGCGCCATCACGACCTATAGGTGAAATTTGGGTTTTGACAATACAAATCTGAAAACTGACGCAGTATTCTGCCCAAAAGTATTGTAATCATCTAACAGAAATGCCATATCGCACGGGATGCGCCTGAAAGGGAAGCTGCAAATAATCGGGTAAGATTGCTTTTTTTAAAACTTCTGATCACATGCTCAAAGATTCTTTGTGCTAACATTCATGGCCTCATCAAGGACTGGTAAAGAATTTCTCTCCAGCTCAAACATCCAAATCTAAGGAAAATAAATATAGTACCTTGGAGAAAATTATACCAAAATTACCCAAATGCATAACCCCAACATCCACAACTTGGAACAGAAGAAAATTTCAGATCAAACAAATTAGAGGGAAAAGAGCGTGTTACTGAACAGAACAATGAATTCAGAATAAGTTTTGCTTCCTATCTATGAAGCTGAAAATAAACTACAATGTACTTCTTGCATACAAACTCCAACTCAGTAAAGAAAAAGTACAAGAGACTAAGATGCAGAAAGAGGTATTGGCTTCACAGCACTTCTAATTCGCCGGTATGCAGTCCTCACTCTGTCCTTGAGACCTTCATTTTCACATTCAACATCACCAGTTTGTTTGTCAAGATGAGCCACATTCCCATCAACATTTATTACCAGCTTACCGTCGTTCCCAAATTTCACATCACCAAACAGAGAAACAAGGAGTGCATGGACTATTTTCTCAGCTTTCTTGGCATCTTCCTCCTCGTTCATCAAAGTTTCCGACTCAACTGATACTTTAGGCATCTCCCTGCTGGCATTCAAAACCAATGCCACGATGGAGTCAGATACCATGTCACTAATTGGATCTGCTGTCCAATGAAGGGAGAGATGATTCTCTGACTCCTGTTTCACCGTCACTCGCTCATGCACTCGCAAATTTGGAACACCAGATTCCTCATCTGTCGAGGACTCTACACTTTCATAGATTTGCTTAAGCCTGTGTTGTATAACGGCAAAAGCACCTGAATACGGGATAGTAATTCTCTGTGTGACATTTGCAGTGGATAGCTGAGAAAAGACATGGAGATCATCAGGTGCCATGATCTGGTAAGTGAAACCTTTCTTTACAAGTAAACCACTGACGATTTCACCCACTTCAGGGGTCTTTTCAGCCAGCTTTCCAACAGTTTTAGCCATTTTCTCAGAGTTGAAGTGCATTTCAACCGATTGGCAGTTCTTGGGAGTAATTATTTTAGTATTGCCATCAGCAAAGAGAGAGGTAAGTTTCTGCTTGAGCCTTCCCATCTCATTAGCCTCTCCATGGACTAGAATTATGTTGGGAGGCATAAGTTCTTTCAAGAAGGTACTAGTTTGAACATAATCCGCATGAGCTGAGAATGAAATATAATGAACCTGCATATTAAGTGGAGCACTCAAGCCATTTTGAAAGGTGACTTCCTTCGGTTCATTGATGATAGTCTTCGACAAGGTTCCTTCCACCATATACCCAGGTATAACACAAGCATTTTTCTTGTCAGAGCACCATTTATCGAACAGTTGCCTTGACAAACCACTTTGAAGACTACCTGGGCTTGCCATCACCACACATGGTTTGTTGTCTATAAAATCTTCAATACTGTTCAGGGAAGAAATATGTTTGAAATTGAAGGGATTTGAGCTGGCAAACTGATTGCGGATCCTTTCATTCATGGCATTGATGTAAGTCTGATAGACAGCCATACACCTTCTTGCAAGTGGAGAAGCATAATATATGGGGAAATTAGCAAGTTCAGGATGGTTAGACCAATATTCCTCCAGGATAAGGAGAAGTTCCTGTGCACGTCCCAAGGCGAAAGCAGGAATCAGCACCCGACCCCCTTGCATGAGTGTTGAGTGTATCACATCAGTGAAAAGCTTCTCTCTTATCTGACGTGGCATATGGAGTTGAACACCATAAGTTGATTCTATAATGCAAATATCTGGAGAAAATTCTGGGGTCTCAGCAGCACGGAGATGCCTGTCTTCTTCACGGGAGTAGTCTCCTGTATAGAGAACTCGAACACCAGCAATATCAACCATAAACATGGCAGCACCAAGGACATGACCGGCAGTATAACACCAAAAGCGAATACCATTTACTTCCATAGTCTGATGGAAGTCGACAACCTACAGAACAAGTTTTCACATGTCAAATAACCCTAGCCATATATGTTGCTAAATCTTTTAAAAAGAATGATAAAGTGATCCATTGATATGGTGGGAAAAACCCAGTATACAAGTGTTATGAAAAATGTAACAAAGTGGTGAACCTACATAAAAACATGGCTCTCTACAATATGAAATTAGAAACAAAAAAATAACTTTAAAACTGGTCTAACCAAAACATGAATTAGTGCCTATACTCTCTGACATTCATAAACTGCATGTATTTTTCCCAGATTGCAGATGTCCAATTGGCATGATGGCACAATCTATCCTTTTCCTCAGTAAAAACATTAATTTTTTTTGATAACCAGTAAGAAGATTAATTTTAATCATTCATGGAACCCAGACGCTACAATGAATACACACAAAGGTCTGAAACTCTCTTAGCTAAATGAAAAGCACTATCTATCATCAATTGCTTCTCTAAGAAACATTTAATTCTTAGTTACATTTAACACTCTTCGGGACAATTAAACAAAAGGGAACCCAAAGAGTCCAAAAGATTTAAATTTCCACTGCACAACCCCTTATAGTCAAGAGAGATCAAATAACACAATCAGAATCCTACCTTCTCGGTGAAGAAATAACATATTGCCTTGATTCCATATTCCAGTTCATAGGCCAAGGAAACTTTTTTGTGTTAACGTTTCCATCGCATCCCCAAATTAGCAATACTCTACTCCTCCCACCATCCCTTCCCACCACTAACACCTCACCTCCACCCCAACCCCGCCTCCACGCCGCCTATTCCACCTCCACCACAATTTAATACTTTAGCAAATTGGTTTTTATATTGATTCATTTTAAATTTCTTTTGATAATTGAGAAATTCTCGAGGTCAGCGGTGCACGGTTTGAAGCTAAGTGGATGATGGGCCCACCCCTCTACTCCCCCACTTAAATACCAAGCTTTTGTCCGAGAACTTGTTGCTTCATTTGAACTTATTTTCATGTTAAAATGTTTAACTACATGAGAAAAGAGAAGCTACCATTGAATTAGTGAAGAAAGTATATAGGAAAGAGCTCCTCATATAGGAATCTAGGGTACAAGAAAATAAAGGGAAGTATCATAAATACGAACAAGTATTTCTAACATTCTAGATGCTGAACATAGGAAATGGTTTAACATAACCCTTTACAATTTGAATACAAGATATAACCCTGCAAAGATCTCTTGCGTTTTATTTATAGATCTCTTGCCTGTAAAAGTAAATATCTCTCGGCAGATTTGACATAAAACTATAAAGAACACCAAAGTGATGGTATGCCTGCATGATGTTTCTTCAGTGCACAAGGGTCAGCATGATGACATGATTGTCACCAATAATAATAACAATTTCATTTACTTAACCTATAATTCTATGGGATAAATACAAGATTACAAGTATACAACAACCCAACGCAAAGTGATGGTATGCCTGCCGGCCTGCGTGATGACGAATCAATTTCATAAATGTCTGCATGATGACTAATCAGACACTGCTTGGAGATCAATCATGGGATGTTGAAAACGAACCTCAATTTTGTCCATGGAGCGAAGAATGTCATGTTCATCAAACAACATATCTTCAACCGACACTTTGCTCACTTTAACATAATCTGACAAAAGCAACTTATATATGGCCTTTGTTGCATGAGTCATAAATACGCGCCCTTTAAATGTAGTCTGAAAATAAAAGGAGCTAATATGAATCAGCAAAAGAGGTACTAAACAGTTGCAAGTAAAAAGATTTTGAACCCCTAAACAAACCTTTTCGAGGAAATAAGGAAGGGAGGCAGCATGATCTAAGTGAAAACTGCAAAGCATTAGAGCAAGTTAATGCAAGCATTTAGAGTAAGATACAAAGGAAAAGGAACCAAAAAAATTCAGGATAAAAAAGAAACAGCTAAACAAATGGTCAACAGTTAATATGCATGCCGAGGGACTTGAACGCACTACAACGATAATTAGCGAGTGCGCATGTAATCTGTATTATATTAAAAGTACGAAGGACCTTAGTGAAATGCTGTTCCCCTTTTTTACCCTTTCAAAAAAGAGTTCACACTAGACAAAATAGTCACTTAATTATTATCCTAATATTTAAGATTTTTAAATTGACTAAAATTTTGACCTTCTAAACCTTTCCTTATTTGAACTAGGTAAGAACTTCTAATATTTAGACCTTTAAAATTATCAAGATTTTGCCTCTAATAAAGTATTATCATCTTTAATTTACTTCTACTAAAATATAGGATGGATGATACGAAGAATTCCATAAAGAAGAAAAAAATGGAAAATAGTTATATTAATCTTATAAGAACAATGTACTGTAGATTTTATTCTATTCGAGGTCAAAAGTTACTCGGGCCAATAACTAACAGCAAAATAATTAATAATCATTTACAAAACTATTTTTCATGTTTTCTTTTCTTGGGTATAAGTATTAATAACATAAAATTATATTAACTATATGTTTAAAAATTACATTCTACAAAAATAACTAAGAAATATTTTTAACAATATAAAAGAGAAATAAAGAGAAAGAAAATGATTGCAAAAATTAATAGCACTAATGCTTCAACAAACACAAAGCGCAAAAATATAATTTTTTTAATCATTTGAGAAAAGAATTCTTTATTAAAAATATATAATTTAAAATTTGATATAAGCTAATATTAAGAATTTGAATCAATATAAATAAATACTTTTTTAACATTTAAAAAAATAATTAAGTATTTGAATTAACTAATTAGCAAAAGAATCCAATTTTATACTTTCCCAAATTCATAAAAGTAAATTCATTTTTCAAGTGAGACTCAAATCTTAGAGACCATAAATTTGTTTCCATATGAACAAATCGATTATATATAATAAAGTATTAAGAGTTAACTTGGTTAAAATTTGCAAACTTGAAAAAATGCGGATGAAATAGTAAAAGATAAAATGTATTCAAACTGATTTTGTTTTTATAATGGCAACATGTATATTAATAAATAAAACAGCACTAGGGCAGTGCCAAGCCATATTTACAAGGAAAACAAAACCCAGCTATGTCAACCTAAGATTACAGTGCACCTATCAGGTCTACTAGAGATTCTGCCTCCTCTACATAACTTTCTTTACACCAGAAATGAAGCAAAAGTAAACAGTTCATCTTTTTTATTATTAAAAGTAAACAAAAGTATTCAAACTGAATTATTATTAATTATTTTTCTTTTTTATAAAAATTAGGAATGATGATATTCGGGAGAAGGTGGGTGTGGCTCCCATTGATGACAAGATGCGGGAAGCGAGGTTCAGATGGTTCGGGCACGTACAGAGGAGAAGCCTAGATGCTCCGGTAAGGAGGTGTGAGCGACTGGCTTTGGAGGGCACGAGAAGAGGTAGAGGGCGGCCTAAGAAGTATTGGGGAGAGGTGATCAGGCAGGACATGACGAGCCTTCAGATTTCCGAGGACATGGCCCTTAATAGGAATCTGTGGAGGTCGAGTATTAGGGTTGTACGTTAGGAGGTAGTTGAGTCTTGCCTTAGTCCGTACCTTTGTGCGGCTAGTCTAGTAGGTTTTTTTGTCTGAGACAGCTAATGGCAATGTTATGTCTTACTACTCTTTTGTTTTTCATAGTGCCAGGCCTATTTACTGGCTATCACTTTTGCTTTGCATTTATTTTCTGGTTTTCATGATGTTATTTTTTCTTATGGTATCTGTTGGTGGTATTGATATTGTCTCTTTTCGTTTTCTTGAGCCGAGGGTCTTTCGGAAACAGTCTCTCTACTCCTCGGGGTAGGGGTAAGGTCTGCGTACACACTATCCTCCCCAGACCCCACTAGTGGGATTTTACCGGGTTGTTGTTGTTGTTGTAGTATTTTTCTTTTTTATTTCGTAACTAAAAGCTTACTGCATATTTAATATTGAAACCTTTGAGGGAAAATAAATTGAGAAGGTATAAGATTCATTTCTTCAATTTATGTTACTTGACAATTTTTGAAGAATCGTAATAAAAGTATAGCAACCCTATTTTTATCCTCTCGAATAAACTTTAAAATAGCTTTTTAAGAAAACTCTCATCACAACTCTTAATCTTCAGGGATTGTGTCTAGCTAAAACTAAAAAGAAAGTATGATAAATAGTGAAATTAAGCTAATAAAATTGTATAATTAGAACAAAATTTAAGATAAATATATTGAATGATGATGGAGGACTTCTATGAGACATGGTTTTTTTCTTTTATTACAACTATAACAATAACAAGACCCAGTGTAATCCTACTATTGGGGTCTGGGGAGGGTAGAGTGTACACAGACCTTACCCCTACCTTAAGAAGGTAGAAAGACTATATAGCATCAGCATTCATCAATTTTAAGAGCTTATACTTTTATTTTATAACTCAAACACAACTTTTAAGATAACCCTTACGTGATTTTTTAAGAAAATTAATTCATTGTGATGGAGTACACGCGCAACGCACGTACACTAAGACTAGTTCACTAAAAATCAGAACCACATAGAATAGATAATAAGATGAACTAGATCAGTACACTCCCCTAATCCCAGTTGAGGCAAAATACTAGGTGATTTCTCACCATCTATCCAAGCATTGGTGAACAATGTTACCTAGTAGCTGTGCTGGTGGGAGGTAGCAAAGATTATCTTGTAGATTTAGTCAAGGTGCGCACAAGCTCGCCCGGACACCATGGTTATTAAAAAAAAATAAAAAATCAGTCCACTCCCTCCACTCAACTGGCCAATCCTCCCACGGCTCCATAAAACAATAAAAAACAATTCTATGCAGCAACCATTGAAATAATCAAAGCCACAACTTCACAATTTGAAGGGTGGGTGACAATTAAAAATGAATTGCTAGTAAAACTTTTTTTTCTCTAACATTGGCCGTTTTGCTTCTAATAACTCGTCAATGGATCTTTGAAGCATTGTCCCCCTATCTGGACCATTTTATCAATAATAACAAAAATAATTTCAAATAGTGATGAGCTAGTCCATTGATGAATTCAAACCAATTGAAGTTTGTGCACTTCCAAACATGTGAGAGTATAATCACAAATGGAAATCTTCTTTTTCAACAGATAAATGTGTAATCACGAAAATAAAAAATATTACAAGCCAGCGCAGAGAACAATATAAAAAGTTACTTCCTTTGTCCCATATTATGTTTGAACCTTAAATGAGCAGAACAATAAAGAATTGGAAAATAGCACCTTTGGTCCTTATGTTATCAGTTAATTCCAATTTTAGTCCTTGTGATATTAGATGAAGCACATTTAACCTTTAATTAAACAATATGAGTGTTATTGGTCCCTTCACTACAACAACAACAACAATCCAGTATAATCCCACTAGTGGGGTCTGGGGAGGGTAGTGTGTACGCAGAGCTTACCCCTACCCTGGGGTAGAGAGGCTATTTCCGATAGACTCCCGACTCCCTCCCTCCAAGAACTCCCCACCTTGCTCTTGAGGTGACTCGAACTCACAACCTCTTGGTTGGAAGTGGAGAGTACTCACCACTAGAGCAACCCACTCTTGTCTTTTGGTCCCTTCACTACAACAACAACAACAATCCAGTATAATCCCACTAGTGGGGTCTGGGGAGGGTAGTGTGTACGCAGAGCTTACCCCTACCCTGGGGTAGAGAGGCTATTTCCGATAGACTCCCGACTCCCTCCCTCCAAGAACTCCCCACCTTGCTCTTGAGGTGACTCGAACTCACAACCTCTTGGTTGGAAGTGGAGAGTACTCACCACTAGAGCAACCCACTCTTGTCTTTTGGTCCCTTCACTAAAGAAACTTAAAATAAAAACTGACAGTAGCTACTAAGAGGCGCAATTTGGATATTATACGTACAACTTTCAGCAACAAATCTTCACAAATAATAACCTAATTATATCATTTTAATTTGCATTGGCTCAGCAAAGAAACCCTTTTCCTCCCATCTTCCGTTTGGATTCAACTAAAGAATAGGTTTTTTAGTTGGTTAATGACAGTGCCCTTTTTCTGACACCTCTTGTATAAGAAGAGCCGTGAAAAGCTCTACCAAGAACACATAGAATCACCCAAACATAAGAGCCGGTAATATTAATTCTACTTAGTTGTGCATCTTCTTTCGTCATTATAATTTGTTTTTCTTCTTGTGTTGAAACTTAAACACTCTTCTTCTGGAGCCTTTAGCAGCATGAACTTGATAAAGAATCAAACCAATTGATAAAGAATCAAACCAATATACAGTCAAATAGGCTCCACCATGAATTTAGCTCAGATGAGCTTTGCATCCGTTTAAGCAATAGAACACTTTGGGAGAAGAAGTACTGTACTCAATACCTATTCAATTTATTGCCACTTAATATCAATATGACTAACCCACTACTAACCTAAATGGAGGGATTAAAGACTTAAAATCAAGCTGAAAATTTTTAAATATCTGAATTTCCCTTCTTAATATTTAGTTGTCAGTTTGTTTTCTAAATTCATTAGTGAAGGGACCAAAAAAACTCACATTATTTAATTAAATGTTAAATGTGCTTCGTTTAATATCAAAAGTAGGGGTGTACAAAGAAAACCGATAAACCGCACCAAACCGATAATCCGAGTCAAACAGGAAAAAAAACCCGATGTGGTTTGATTTGATTTGGTTTGGTATTGGAAAATAAAATCCGACCATAATTGGTTTGGTTTGGTTTTAACTAGAAAAAGTCAAACCGAAACCAAAACCAACCAGATAGTAAATTTATATAATTTTTAAAAATATTTTGTACATATAAATATTTATTGTAATGTAATTTATAAATATTTCTTAAACTTTTTCACAGTTTTATCTTTTAACGTATTATTTCAAGTTTAGACTTAACATTCTTGAATGGTAAATAGATTTTATAGCCCATAAATGTAGTAACTCAAACAAAGTTCAAATCAATACTAATGCTAACAAAAGAAATTCAATTCAATATTAGGAATGACGATAGTGTTGGATAATTATTTTAATTTTACATTGGTTTATAATGAAAAAGCATAAATTAGTTTATCTTTTTCTTTAGTGCTTAGTTATATAATTAATATTAGTACTTACTTATTTTAGCCTGACCTATATAGTATTTTTAGATTATGTTAATTTTCATGATGGCTTATTAATTAGCAAATTTGTTTTATGTAATTTTATTATTTTATCTTTGCTATTGAATATTTTAGTATAATGCTATGATTTATCTCATATTATTGTGTTAGTTTCTTGGAACACAAGTTACATATTTTATGCTATGAAGACTTTACCGGAAAAAAACTCGAAAACACGAAAAAACCCGAGAAAAAACGAGATTGAAAAACCCGACTTTGTTGGTTTGGTTTGGTTTATAAATTTAAAAATCCGAAACCATTGGTTTGGTTTGATAATTGAAAAATCCGAACCAATCCGACCTATGTACACGGTACACCCCTAATCACAAGGACTAAAACTGAAATTAAGCAATAACACAAGGACCAAAAGTGCTGTTTTCCCATAAAGAATTAACACTCAACATTCAAAATCATCCACCAAGAGAAAAAACAATAAACAAAAGAAAAAAGTTTAAGAAGCCAGTCGTGGAATAAAGCTGGAAAAAGAAAATAGAAAGAAAAAAAATTAACTTGTGCTGAGGTGCTGTATTGAGACACAATCTTTCAAACAATAAAATGAACATTATAGAACTAAGGCACAGAAAACTTACTGGGTAATGAGAAGGACATCAATAGTTGAAGGATCAATTTCATCAAAATACGGCAAAGCAGCCATGCCTGAGTAAGCTGGATGAATGCCACAGTCAAACTGCCAAAAAACATCAAATGTAATTAATCGAGTTCAGAACTTGTGGCCCAAAAAAAAGAAAGATTTTGAAGAAGAATGACAAAGACGTGTACCAAGACTGTTTTTCCTTTGAAAGACATGTAAACACAGGACCGTCCCACTTCATTCCCAGCCCCTAAAGGAGTGATAATGAGTTTATCTCCCTCTCTATTAACTGCAGGACTAGGTCTCTTCAAAGATGACTGTGGTTGTCCAGTAGACGCCATTCTTACATCCAAAGAACATATAAAATCAAACTATGAAAACACTAATCTTCATGCAAGAGATAAATAATAAAAAGAAATCCAAAATTTAACTGGTTAAACAATCATTCAGTTTCATTATGACCAATACCATAAAAGTCAACAGAATTCATCTACTACGCGTCAATCCTAAATTAGTTGACAGCTACAAGAGTCCTCGGATATCCATTTATGTTCTATTCAACATAGTTTGAGGAATTTTAAGCTGACTGCCAACCTACTTCAAAACCTACTTAGGGTCCATTTATCATATTGTGTGGTTCATGAAAAGAAAAGATCAATTAAAATAGGCGCTGATAGAATTCTACTCAGTAAAATTGAAAACGAAACCCTGAACATACACAATCACGAACAATGCAATGTTTTTGGGGTAATTTTTACCAATGTCGGCAAAAAAAAAAAAATTGGCAAGCGGGAAGAATGCTGAATCATACAAAAACTTTAATATTAGGAGCAAAAAGAAATTAAACTCCAATAAGAACAAAGATTCAAGAGAGAATAAGAGTTAGGAACCTGAACCCTAAGTCCTGAACTGAAGACTGAAGATGCTTACAAGGTCTATTCGAGTATTAATTACTTCCGGCTGGAGATATGCTCGGAAACGTGAAGTCAGCTCGGAGATTCGACGGGTTTTCACCGGCCGGCCGAGGTAGAGAGTGAGAGGAAGTGCTGTTTTGCAATAAACGTTGGAATTGAAATTGGGCCGGAGAATGAGTGGTTTTATTATTTTGTTTTTTTGTTTTTAGTTGGTAAATAGAAAACTTTTTTTGAAAAATATTTTTTTAGTGTTTGGATTGGGAGAAAAAAATATTTTTTTATGTTACTTTCCTCGCTCACCCTACCTCCAATCTATATGTTTCCTATGCTACTCGCCCTCCCCCTCTAAATAACTAACATTACTATTCTTTTAAAAAATTCACATAAACTCAAAATAACTAATGTGTTGGTCTACTTTTTCATACAAGAACACCTGTTAAAAATTGAGCTCCATAATTAAAAAGAAAATTATTTCTACAAAATAAAAAAGAAATACTCATTTTGCGGAAAGGAAAAAAAATATTTTTTTACATCATGAAAAAAAGTACTCATCTTATTGAAATGAGGAGGAGGAGTAGTACGATATCTACAACATTAAAAAAATACTCTTAACAATATTTCTATTATATTACCTCTTGCAACATATAAGATTCATACTAACAATAATAAATATTTCATATACAGAGAAAAGAGAATGAAATATGAGCAACCATATAATATTCATTCTCGTTCTAGGAATACTCAAGAAGCAAGTAGACATGAGAAAAACCATCACAAAAATAACACATACCATATTAGAGAAGCAACAAAATGTTTTTCTATGATAATTGCTTTCTATTCTAGCTATGTTCTTTAAATCCTGTTGTGCATTTTAGTGTTTTCGCTTGAATCTTTCCGGCCAAACCTTGCGAAAATTCTGACTTTTTGCTATGAATGCCTTAGCTAACATGTCATTTTGCACCAAATAATCAAAAGCTTCACCTAAGAACTCTTCTTCGTAATCTTCAATTGCCATAATTTCTTCGTACAACCTTATCACATCTAGTCGACTATCAATTATCTTACTGATTGTCGCTGCTACTTCTCCAAGCTTAGTTGATATATAACTGACCACATCTTGCACATCAGAAGAACGATTGTGTTTGCGACTTTCTTTGATTTGAGAAGTTTCACTGACTACTCCAACTAAAGATTTTAATTCCAGTGGGGACATCTTGCTTTGATTTGAGAAGATTCACTGACTACATCTTGCACATTTTTTTTCTTAGATGGTCCTTCAATGTCATTATCATTAGTTTTCTCTAAACTACGATCCAAGCCTAAAAACTCATTTTTGTATGTTTAAGTTGGCAAAGGTAAAGCAGTTTCCTGTTTTGTAAGACAAGATACAATTGTTTGGATTAATTGACAACCTTTTCTTCATAGTATTATTAATCACCATTTCAATCTCGTTATCATGAATAGAGGGTTAGTATATTCACTAAAATCATAAAACAAACGTGGATGATAATAAAGCTGGAAAAGGGCTTAAGCTACCCTAGTTTATAAATATTTTCCATTCATCTATCCGTCTAAAAAAGTATAAGACATTAATTCTATTAATAAAATTACACCCACAACTAACGGCAAAATCGATGGGCCTTCAATTTAATGATGTGGCGTTATTTTAATGGGCAGTATGGCAATCTCTGACTGAAACAAAAAAATAGATCTTATTTTGACTCACATATCTAATCTGATCCAAGGTTTTGTTATCTAGTCATAAAACTATATTAACCTACTTACCTGATCCTGAATTCGGATATCTCACCACCCAGCAGGAAGTTTTGTTTCTCAAGTACTCTTAACTTAATTTCTCGAAGATGCCAATGATTTATGTAAGCTTTTTTATTTTTAATTTTATGGTGTAAAATAAGTTTTTTTTCCCTCACTTTTCCTTTAGTTATCTATAACTTTAGGGGGTTTGTTCATGGGAGCAACGATTATGGTGTTGAGGTAGGCAAGGAGGTAGAGGAGGTGATGAGAGCAATGACTATGGTGGTGGGAGCAGTAGCTACGGTGATGAAGTGGCAGAGACAGTAGCTACAATGAATATACTAGTTGCGGTTGTTGAGATTTTAAACTTGTGTAGCTTAAAGAGGGTGAATAAGAAATGGAGGAAAAATAAAATATTTGAGTTTCCCTTGGCAAAGGGACATTGTCCCATATCGGAGGAAGAAAAGGCTTTTGATGGGTATATATATAATTGCTCTTCTTCTAGCTCTTAAAGAATTAAGAAAAAGGCAAGCCTCGCACCGCCGTTGTCGTCGCTTGGCTTCGGCTTCGGATTTGGTCAACGATTGATTGATTAATCTTTTTGAACAAAATTTCTTTCAATTATTTAATTAATTAATTAAATAATTAACGAAAAATTCAATCCGGAATAACCCATAACCCGCGACCCGATTCGGTCAGGCCCGTTTTCTTTTCCGAATTATTTTAAATATATTTTTCCCGCAATATTTCAAACAACCCTTTTTCCAACAGCCATGGCTATTTTTGAAAGGTTGCAAACCTTTTCATAAACAATGCCAGCAACTCTATAAATAGAGTTTGAATCCCAGAATCTTTCCTTACAAAATTTTCTAAACTTCTTCTTCTTCTTCTTCTTCTTCTTCTTCTTCTTCTTCTTCTTCTTCTTCTGCACAATAAATTTCAGTGTGTTTTACAGCCTTCGAGTGGCTCGCTGTTCACCGGCGTTTTGGTACCAATACTCCGGTGAGTTAAATCGTTCTATCCTGGGAGGATATATTCCAGTATCTCGGGTACTTGAGGGGAATAATTTCCTTAAGGAGACACTGTGTATTCAGTGAGCNACAAAAATTCCAGTGTGTTTTACAGCCTTCGAGTGGCTCGCTGTTCACCGGCGTTTTGGTACCAATACTCCGGTGAGTTAAATCGTTCTATCCTGGGAGGATATATTCCAGTATCTCGGGTACTTGAGGGGAATAATTTCCTTAAGGAGACACTGTGTATTCAGTGAGCTCAATTTATTCCTATACTGTTTTTTCAGAATCTATTTCGTTAAACAAGTATTACTAACTTTCTGTTTTACTTTTTTTCAGAAAGTTTAATTGTTTATTACATCAATACAGAATTATAACATTCTTAAGAAAATTTTTTTTTTATATTCTGTATTTTGTTTGTGGAGATTAAAACCTGTGTGGTTTTCTACTCCTTCTGAATTTTACTATTCTGATTTGAAGATATAAAAAACTTCATCAGAGTATTGAAATTCATAAAATGATTTGAAGAACATAAAAACTTCATCGTTTTTCTGTGAAACAGTATATAAAAACTTCGGTTTTATTTATTATACATAATGTTTTTTGTTAATAACATTATTGTTTACTGTTCTATTTTGCCATTAATTGAACTCTTCTGTTGTTTACAGTGAGAAATGGCAATTGATAACGGAAATTCTTCTGCGACTATTGCGGCAACGACGATAGCCTCGTCAAGCCGGACTGTTGTTCCACCGGCAGAGAAACCGGAAAAAATTTTCGGAGCCAACTTCAAAGGATGGCAGCAAAGAGTGTTCTTCTGGCTTACCACACTTGGTATGCAGAAATTCACTAGTGAAGAACCTCCAGTACATGCTGCGGATATGCCGGACAACGAGAAATTCATAATTGTTGAGGCGTGGAAGCAGGCAGATTTTTTTTT
>AWOL01S0039203.1:5861-27219 GCA_000715115.1 Nicotiana otophora | reverse complement strand
TTTATTTTATTTATAACTGTCTATTTTTCTAAGTGGGTTGAAGAACAGGCCTTCGAGAAGGTCAGGGAGAAGGAAGACATCGACTTCATCTGGGACCACATCATATGTCGGTTCGGGATTCCATAAGAAATTGTGTGTCACAATGGGAAATAGTTCATCGACAGCAAAGTAACCAAATTCTTTGAAGATCATAAGATCAAAAGAATCCTATCAACATATTATCTTCCTAGAGGGAACGGGCACGCCGAATCGTCCAACAAAACCATCATCCAAAATAGTAAGAAGATGCTAACCGAAGCCAAACGAAAGTGAAAGGAAATTTTGCCCGAAGTTCTTTGGTCATACCGCTCAACCTCGAAATCCAGTACCGTGTCCACCCATTCTCATTGGTTTATGGCGCTGAAGCTCTAATACCGGTCAAAGTCGGAGAGCCGAGTATCAGATAACGATATGAAACAAAGGAATCCNGGATCGACATGGAAAAAGATGTGAAAGAGTATGTTCAAAAATGCGACAAATGCCAAAGACATGCATCGATGATTCACCAGCCCAGGGAACTACTCCATTCAGTCTTGTCACCATGGCCATTCATGAAGTGGAGAATGGACATCGTTGGCCCTCTTCTATGGGCACCAGGTAAAGCTCAATTTATTTTATTTATAACTGTCTATTTTTCTAAGTGGGTTGAAGAACAGGCCTTCGAGAAGGTCAGGGAGAAGGAAGACATCGACTTCATCTGGGACCACATCATATGTCGGTTCGGGATTCCATAAGAAATTGTGTGTCACAATGGGAAATAGTTCATCGACAGCAAAGTAACCAAATTCTTTGAAGATCATAAGATCAAAAGAATCCTATCAACATATTATCTTCCTAGAGGGAACGGGCACGCCGAATCGTCCAACAAAACCATCATCCAAAATAGTAAGAAGATGCTAACCGAAGCCAAACGAAAGTGAAAGGAAATTTTGCCCGAAGTTCTTTGGTCATACCACTCAACCTCGAAATCCAGTACCGTGTCCACCCATTCTCATTGGTTTATGGCACCGAAGCTCTAATACCGGTCAAAGTCGGAGAGCCGAGTATCAGATAACGATATGCAACAAAGGAATCAAAAGACGGGGCCATGAATATGAACCTGGAACTATTGGATGAAAGGCATGAAGCCGCCCTCGTCAGATTGGCGGCCCAAAAATAACGGATCGAGAGATACTACAATCGAAGAGCCAATCTTTGATATTTTAATGTCAGGGACTTAGTGCTAAGTAAAGTCACCATCAACACCCAAATTTTGAACGAAAAGGGAATTGTGTCCGAATTGAGAAGGACCATACCAGATTCTCGAGGTCAGCAGGAAACGGTCCTACAAGCTCGGAATGATGAATGGAGAATAGCTACCGAGCAATTGGAATATAACTCACCTAAAATGGTATTACTTCTAAGGTACAACCCCATTTAATTTCTTTTTTTCAGACTAACACTTGGAGGTGGTCAACGAGAAACGACAATGGAGTTTTTGGCGAACGACACGAAGTCTTTAGGTTTGAAAGCACGTATTGCGCTCTTTTTCCCTTAGACCGATTTTTCCCAAAAGTGGTTTTTCGGCGAGGTTTTTAACAAGGCAACAATGAATCATGCTAACTTAGAATTGCGCCCGATTACGAATCGGCATCGAAGATCAATTCAACAATATCTGAGGTTCCTTTGCATCCAATCGAAAATACTTGGGGGCTACCCTCGGATATGCATTATCTCTGAATATTAACTCTAGTGAGGAAACTAATTCATAAAGGAAGGGTCTCGATAGATAGGATTTATTGTAAGGGACAAACGGTCAAAACAAACTGTGCCCACGTAGATTGCTCGAGCCCTAGCATAAAACATGTACGCATGTATGACTATTTTGATCGAGAAGAAAGAGAAGTACCTTCATTGCAATCATCTAAAGGCCACGGCCACCCCATTCGGGGACTGTTATCTGGGGAAATACCGGATAACTCAGGGATAAACAAGCTCAATGGGAAGCTCCCGAACTAAAAGGCTATGACCAAATTAACACGGCTCGGAAAAGTCATAAATCCGTAACAAAAACTTGGCCTTTGAAAAAGAAACATTTTCACAACCGGTTCTAAAGGCTACCCTTGGAAAACTATACTTTGCGTTACCTACTTTTGGAGAATGTTCTCGGTAATAATGAACCCCCGAGATGCCTCAAAGCAAAATAACGCAAAGGCAGGGTTTGTCCGGACTTACACAACCTAAGTTATTTTATGCTAAGGTATTCTGATCTGTGTGAATATTAGTAATAAAGTGAAGGAAATATTTGAGAGCCAGAATGGGAAGAAAGCCTTATATATATAATAATTCTTTTTTACAAAGGCTAGAATGGCCTAGTACAAAAACTTTCAATGGTCAAAACGACTTCAAAAAGATGCAAAAGAAAGCAAGAAATATAAAGGCCTAAGTGGCCTGGTCTTCATCGGAGGTAGCATCTCCATCCTCGGGATATTCCCCGTCTTCAGACTCGTTTAAGCTCTCGGAATCTTCCTCAGAAAGGGCTAGCTTCCCGGCCATGGCTTCTTCTCTATTTAGCATTTTTTATTTCGGCCAGGACATCGAAGCCTTGAGCATGAACCCCTCGAGGGCTTCCCTTCGAGCCTGCCATCTTACATGATCCACCATACTCTTGGCCTTCCCCTGAATGGCCTTGACATCGACCTTGAACTGGGCCACTTTAGCATCAGCTTTGGCGTTGGCCATTCCCACCTCAGATCTGGCCACTTCGAGTTCATTGGCCAAGTTTTCCTTATAAAAAATAGACAACTCTAATTCATATCGAAGCTCCTCGAGTTTCTTGACCTGCTCCTAGGCCTTCTCTTTTGCAGCTTGGAGTTGGGTCTCGACCGACTCATGTTGTTCTTGGATAGTTTCCTTTTTCGAGGCTAAGATGTCCATATTTTTCTTGAATTCATCAGCCTCGACTTGTATCACATCTACTTGTGTCTTGAGCTACCCGATCTATTCGAGCCTCTGCCGGACCTACAGGATCGGATCGTTAGTTACTATATCTAATTCATCTTCAATATCGTGAAGCACATGAAATACCTGCTTGGCTATCTCGACATGCTCATTCTGAGCCACTTCTAAATCAGCCCGGAGGTTCTCACTCTGAAGCTTGTAAGTATCCCCCTTCTCGGTGAGTTCCCGAACCTTAGCCTTGTGCTCTTCCCGAATTCTAAAGAAAGCCTCATATTGCAACACCGAAGCCTGCACGCCAGAAGAGAGATGTTAGAATTATTTATTACTTCAAGTTTAAAATAAATAATAAAGTGAATCTCAAACTTACCCAATTCAAAGCATGTTGGGCCTCGTTAAATAGGCAAGGCGCCTCCACCACATTCATCATGGCCTGGTCTTCCTCGGTCACTAAGCATCTGAGGTAGCTAGCTACCCCCACGGGGGTAGAGAAAATACGGGCATCCTTGGGGACAGAAAAAGTTATCGATCGCCTGTGGTCGAGGTTAACACTTGGGGCAGGGAATCGATCCACCAATTTTGGGCTCGATGAAGACCTAGTAGCGCCCAATGACGGTACCTTATTTGGCATCGGTAAGTCACCCAAACCGGTAGCACCTTCTGAAGCTGTAAAGTCGAGGCTATCAAAAAAGTTATTGAAAGGATCGGCTGCTCCCTGCGCCCTTTCGACAAGTTTACCCTTCAACGCCTGAGCCTTGTTAATTATAGAATCCGTAAATGAGGGTGACCCAGAAATGTCAATCACCGTAGGAACCTCTTTGGGTACGTTATCTTCTCGACCCTCTCGGGGACTTCAGCCATTTCTCGACCTCCATGACTCGAGGCATCTCGGAGCTGCACCTTACTTGGGCCACTGGCTCAGAATCTTCTTCTTCCTCGGACACGTCCCTCAAACGTTTCAGTGAGTCTGATGAGAGTTCTTGGGCCCCAGTTGTTTTGGGCTTATGCGCCAACCGCTTCCTTGGTCTCTTCTTTTCGGAGTCAGAGGGAATCAGGGCTTTTCGTTTCCCCTTCGCTTTGACCTATTTTGGAGTAAGGGGGTTGGCGTGTATATCATCATCAGCTGATAGAGGCCTCATCTCGACGTCCATTGGTAAACCTACAAAATAAAAACATCACAAATCAGGAACCAATGATAAAAAGAAATGATATCAGATGTATCTAGGAAAAGCTCTTACCATGATTGCAAGCTTCCCATAGACCTTTCGACAATTCCATCCAAGCCCGCTCGAAATATGGCCTATGTGACACATGGCCCTCGACCCATTCCATAAAGTTCAGTAACTGTGTCCGGCATCTGGGCCACATCTGCGACATCAAAAATATCATTGAAGAAAGAGATGAGAAGGAAAACAACAAGATTGAACCTTCGAAGCGAAACACCACTTATGTTTTATATTCCATTTCTCGGGAAATGGCATGTCTTCAGAAGGGATCAAGTCTGATGTCTTTACTCAAAAACATTGGCCCATCCAACCTTGGTCTCGAGCTTTGTCTATGCTCGAGAACTAAGCCTTACTGGCCTGGCGAGCAAGCTTGATCAGCCCTCCTCGGTATAGTCGGGGACTATAGAGGCACATAAGGTGGTCGAGGGTAAAGGGACATCCCTCGATTTTGCTTACAAAAAGTCGGAGGAGAATCACTATTCTCCAGAAAGAAGGGTGGATCTAGCCAAGAGTCACATCAGACATCTTGCAAAAGGCTATGATGATAGGTTCTAAGGGACCCAACATGAAGGGATCAGTGTAAACACATAGAAAACTCTCAATATGGGTAGTGATCGATTCCTCGGGAGAAGGTACCACCACATGCTAATTGACCTAGTTGCAGTCCTCTTTAACCTTGGTGAGGAGATCCTCGGTGATTGAGCATATGTATCTCGAGACCGGCTCACATCATCCCAGTATTGAGGAGGTATTTTAACCTTAAAATCGGTAATAGTGGGGCACCCTACCAAAATGAATTCCTCAGGGTGAGGCTCCGATGCACCCCCGCCATCGGCGAGTCGTGATCAATAAGCGGTCTCCTTTTGTAGTGCGATCTTAAAAGTTTTTGCCATTGAAGAACAAGAGGAAAGAGAATTAAGATGGCATGCGGTTTGATGAAAGTTTAAGAAATTTAGGTGCAAAAGTTGCAGAGCAAAGAGATTTTTGATGGAAAAACAAGAATAGGTGGATCTTTGAGCGTAAAGTTTGAATGAAGAAAAATTGGATACTTATAGCTTGCTGGTGACTGTTCAGAACCGGTAGTGGCCGACCAGCGACTTGTAGGCATTTAATTCCAAGATAACTGGACTAACAGGACGTTTCGATATCCATTTGTCGCATACGTTATAGTCGAGTTAGTCGCTTACGTCATGGCCCATCGAGATGGGATTCGGAAATTCATGTTGTTTTTCATCATTTTATCTCTAAGAAATGAGGGGACTATCTGTATACGGCCAAAACTGGGCTCGCCCCTTGCTTGACTAATTGAGTCTAACATATGATAGATTAAGGTGCGACCTCGAGTCATATCGAACGGAGGTGTGAAAGTATCTCACCAAGATCGAGACCTCGGGACCGAACAAAGTCGAGATCAGGCAAGATCAAGGGAAACTTGCTGAGTCAGATAACAAAAAAGAAAAATATACACGATCGAGCATAGATCACGGCGGAGATCTCGGCATGTATCAAGTATATGCCGATTAATTAACCAATCATGAGATTTCTTAATTCATTTAGAATTGTATTAAGAGTAGGACTCCCATACTATATAAAAGGGGATATGATCATTTGTAAAGGGCATGACTTTTACGCAACATAAAGCAATACACTGTCTTTCTCTAGCTTTCATTATCTTGTTACTCTATTCTTATATCAAGTTGAAACTTCTCTTGATTCAAAGGGGATCGAATTCGAGGGCCAGAGCTATTCGATTCGTTTGGTTTGCATTTATTTCTTTTATCGTCAAATTCAATATTAATGTATTCTCTTAATTTGTGCCAAGTTATATCACGTATCCTTAAAACCGCGTATAAATTTAATTGTTATCCGTTTTTAGGGTAAACACAAGTTACATTAAATTAATAAGGTTTCAAAACTCTAAGGTGAAAATCAATCAAATGACATAAAGGCGAGACATTGGAAATTGAAAGAAGGAGTCGCATATTATACGATGTTGGTAGGTAAAGTTTCTCATTGTTTAAAGAAACTGTATATCATAAATCAGAATAGCTTAGGGGTAATCTTTACTTTCTCCAAATTCCCATATTGATTTTTGATTTTATAAGGAAACGACTCTTCATCTCTTAATCAATAGATGAATGGTAATACTTTAATTGCTAACTTTTAAAGGTTAAAACAGGTAATTACAATTTACTTAAACAAAAATGAGAAAGGTATCATATTCGACATTAATGTCATATTTGGGCAAGATTATTAGAGAAAACTCCATATATAATTCCATGGAAGAGAAAACCTAAGTTTACTATAAGCCATTAAAGTTAAAACATCCATTATACCACACAGTACTCCATTATATCCTCGAGGGGAAAGAGCAAGAGAACGAGGATCCAAGAAGAAGAAGTAGGAGGAGAAAACAAGGTTCATATAGTGATAATGTAAATAACTTAAATTCACAAGGAATAAGAAGAACTATCTAAAATATTTGGATTACACATAAAAGAGATCCGACCCGAAAGACTGAATATAACTTCTCCGACCTAATGTGACAAAACCAACGTCATAAAACTACCATACAGAGTTTGGAATATATAAAAATTTAGGCATTTATAATTAAGAACTTGCTGCTGAAACTATATATATATATATATAGACATTCATATATATGATCAAAAGCTACGCCCATACGTACAATATTCATGGCATAATAATAAATCCAACGACTGCCTCTTCTACATACAAGAAATGTACATCAACTGATATTGATCACTCCACACTTAATAATTATTAAATTAACAATCTACATCTCTCTCTACATCGAGATCTAGTAAGAGAAAAGGCAAAAAACAAAATAGATGTGAAAGTATAACATATATATGTACAACCATTTACAGTAGTTTCTATGTATAACTATATGAACAATACGTACGAAGTCTAGATAATCATGCACACATGACACTTATTAGCTAATTAAGTCTCACAAAAGACTGGATAAATCATAACCATAATCATCAACATAAACCTATTCTTGGTCAATAAACGAAACATTTCCTTCATACTGATGATGATAGCTAACATATGAATCCATCCCCAATAGCCATGTCTCGATATTTCTATATTCTTCAGAAAAATCCATATGAGTTTGGCTTCCAATGTTGGAAAAAGTATTACCATCCAACAAATGGAAAGATGGTTCTTGGAAAGAAGCTTCAAATGGATGATGGTATACATCCTTCTAATGAATCTATGGATAATTCTGATGAGGTCCATCTCATTTAAAAGCCAAAGTAATAGGCATGTGCCTAAGGAAAATATTTGGCTCGGAGTTTCTTTGGTTTGGTAGCCAACTTTGTTGAATTGTTAACATTGAAAACAAAAGAAGGAAAAGTGTGTGCAAATTGTCAAATATAGTAGGCTTCAGAGGGTGAGGCTTTGGCTAAAAAAAGAGAGATTCAGCGCTCATTTCTATACACCGACAAAGAGAAAGAAAGAGTGAGAATTCACAGACAGGGTATAAGAAAATAGTCTATGAGAAAAATAGAGAGTGAGCGATATTGTAGTGAGGTAGGAATATCAAAAGAGGGTTATTTCTTTTGACTGTTCTAGTGGTCTTTGGAGTATTTTACTCTGACCTACAAAGTGTAAAGTTCCTTACTATACTGATACCAGTTGCTCCTCTCAGGGCCGTGAATTTCCCTTATTTAAAAGGATTTTCCACGTAAAACTATTGATGTCGTTGTCACTCTTTCATTCTTATTAATTGCCGAATCTCGGTACTACATTATTATTCCACTTTNAAGGGGATCGAATTCGAGGGCCAAGGCTATTCGATTCGTTTGGTTTGCATTTATTTCTTTTATCGTCAAATTCAATATTAATGTATTCTCTTAATTTGTGCCAAGTTATATCACGTATCCTTAAAACCGCGTATAAATTTAATTGTTATCCGTTTTTAGGGTAAACACAAGTTACATTAAATTAATAAGGTTTCAAAACTCTAAGGTGAAAATCAATCAAATGACATAAAGGCGAGACATTGGAAATTGAAAGAAGGAGTCGCATATTATACGATGTTGGTAGGTAAAGTTTCTCATTGTTTAAAGAAACTGTATATCATAAATCAGAATAGCTTAGGGGTAATCTTTACTTTCTCCAAATTCCCATATTGATTTTTGATTTTATAAGGAAACGACTCTCCATCTCTTAATCAATAGATGAATGGTAATACTTTAATTGCTAACTTTTAAAGGTTAAAACAGGTAATTACAATTTACTTAAACAAAAATGAGAAAGGTATCATATTCGACATTAATGTCATATTTGGGCAAGATTATTAGAGAAAACTCCATATATAATTCCATGGAAGAGAAAACCTAAGTTTACTATAAGCCATTAAAGTTAAAACATCCATTATACCACACAGTACTCCATTATATCCTCGAGGGGAAAGAGCAAGAGAACGAGGATCCAAGAAGAAGAAGTAGGAGGAGAAAACAAGGTTCATATAGTGATAATGTAAATAACTTAAATTCACAAGGAATAAGAAGAACTATCTAAAATATTTGGATTACACATAAAAGAGATCCGACCCGAAAGACTGAATATAACTTCTCCGACCTAATGTGACAAAACCAACGTCATAAAACTACCATACAGAGTTTGGAATATATAAAAATTTAGGCATTTATAATTAAGAACTTGCTGCTGAAACTATATATATATATATATAGACATTCATATATATGATCAAAAGCTACGCCCATACGTACAATATTCATGGCATAATAATAAATCCAACGACTGCCTCTTCTACATACAAGAAATGTACATCAACTGATATTGATCACTCCACACTTAATAATTATTAAATTAACAATCTACATCTCTCTCTACATCGAGATCTAGTAAGAGAAAAGGCAAAAAACAAAATAGATGTGAAAGTATAACATATATATGTACAACCATTTACAGTAGTTTCTATGTATAACTATATGAACAATACGTACGAAGTCTAGATAATCATGCACACATGACACTTATTAGCTAATTAAGTCTCACAAAAGACTGGATAAATCATAACCATAATCATCAACATAAACCTATTCTTGGTCAATAAACGAAACATGTCCTTCATTCTGATGATGATATCTAATATATGAATCCACCCCCAATAACCATGTCCCGATATTTCTATATTCTTAGAAAAATCCATATAATTTTGCTTCCCATGTTGGAAAGAGTATTACTATCCAACAAACTGAAAGATGGTTCTTGGAAAGAAGCTTCAAATGGATGATGGTATACATCCTTCTGATGAATCTATGGATAATTCTGATGGGGTCCATCTCATTTAAAAGCCAAAGTAATAGGCATGTGCCGAAGGAAAGTATTTGGCTTGGAGTTTCTTTGGTTTGGTAGCCAACTTTGTTGAATTATTAACATTGAAAAAAAAGAAGGAAAAGTGTGTGAAAATTGTCAAATATAGTAGGCTTCAGAGGGTGAGGCTTTGGCTATAAAAAGAGAGCTTCAACTCTCATTTATATACACCGACAAAGAGAAAGAAAGAATGAGATTTCACAAACAGGGTATAAGAAAATAGTGTGTGAGAAAAATAGAGAGTGAGTGATATTGTAGTGAGGTAGGAATATCAAAAGAGGGTTATTTGTTTTGAGTGTTGTAGTGGTCTTTGGAGTATTTTACTCGGACCTACAAAGTGTAAAGTTCATTACTATAGTGATACCAGTTGCTCCTCTCGGGGCCGTGATTTTCCCTTATTTAAAAGGATTTTCCACGTAAAAATCTTGATGTCGTTGTCACTCTTTTATTCTTATTAATTGCTGTATCTCGGTGCTAATTATTCCACTTTTATTACCGTAAATATTTATTTTTGTGGAGGGTTTATTCCCAATAACTGGTTTCAGAGCACAAGTTCTGTTCGCTCACATAAGGACTATTCACTATCGGTAGCACTATACTCGGTGAAAAACAACATGGCCGGTGTAAAGTACGAGGTAGCAAAATTCAACGAAGATAACGGTTTCTCAACATAGCAAAGAAGGATGTTGGATCTGCTTATCCAAGTCTCTTTTGTTCTTATTCTGATGCCTCTGGCCTGACCTCAGGTTGAACCGGAATAACAGGTTTTACCAGTAGTGCAACCGGAACTTGTCCAATGTGAACTCACTGCTCTGGAGTACGCCCGATAGGAGTCTGAGTTACTCCCCCAATCTGTGAAATATGTGGTACAACAGAGATCAATCCTGCCTGAGTTAATGTACCAAACATATTCAAGAACTATGCTAAAGTCTCATGAAGTCCGGGGGTAACAACAGGTGCTTCTGGTACCTGTCCCCCAATTGGAGCTACTGGTGTCTCCTCAACTGCTGCTCTAGCAGGTTCTCTAGTCGTGGCACGCGCCCCTCCTCGGCCTCCACCTCGGCCCCGGCTCTTTACGGCCCTAGTAGTGTGTGCGGGTGCCTGCTCAGCTGACCCGTTAGTACGTGTCCTCACCATCTGTTAGAGAATATAGATACAAAGGCTCAAATTCCACAATCAACAAATCCGTACGACAGGAATGAAAGAAGTGGAAATTTCCTTACAGTTCTGTGGCCTCTTGATGATAAGTACAGACGTATCAGTACCGATCCACAAGACTCTACTAGACTTGTTGGTGACTCATAGAACGTATGAACCTAGAGCTCTGATACAAACTTGTCACGACCCAAAATCCTACCACAGGCATCGTGATGGAACTTAGTCTCTAAGACTAAGTAAGCCGATTATAATTACAATTCAAGCCATTTTCTAATAGAAACTAACAGTGGAAATAATTTACAAACAACCTCCCATGACTGGTAATACTGAGTCACGAACTTTAACTGAATACATGAAATGATCTCAAGGATCGAATACTCAATATTGTTTGATTAATAATTAAGAGTACAATAAAAATAGAAAGACTCGAAGGGACTGCGACGACCAAGCAGCTCTACCTTGAATCCTTGCGATCGCACTGTAACCCTGTCCGAGTCCGATATCTCCAATACCTGGCTCTGCACAAAAATATGCAGAAGTGTAGTATGATTACACCACATTCGGTACCCAATAAGTATCAAGACTAACCTCAGTGGAGTAGTGACGAGGTACAGTCAAGACATTCACTAGTCTAATAACCTGTGCGATATAGTATACCAGAATAATAGGAAACAAATAATAATGATGGCAACAATAATCAACCAGTGATATACATAGTAGGGAAACAAGAACTCCATAAATATTGCTCATCAAATAATGAATACAAGTACAGCCAATTAATCAAGTCATTCAGATATAAATCTTCCGCCTATATGCTTTTCAAGTAATAATCTTCGTAATATAATACTTTCCAATAAATATATTTTGAATATACTCATTTCAAATAAATATCTTTCAAATATAATTCTTTCAAATGAATATCTTTCAAATAAAATTCACCCTCTGACACTTCATTTCATAATCGTAAAATACAGGTCTCAGCCTACATCCATATTTCCACGGCACCTCGTGCCAATTTCTCTATCACAACTTCACAAACAACTCACGTGCCAATATCATCATCATTTACTCACGGCACCTTTTGCTACATTTCATATCACAACTTCACGGACCATTCACGTGCCAATAATATCATTATTTACTCATGGCACCTCGTGCCCACATTTCATTTCATAATCCGCCCAGCAATAGCCGCAAGCTTCCAATTTCATATAGATCAGACTATTATCAAGTTAACCGAAACAGCAAGACAAATTGCACAAGATATAAAAATAAACACAAGGAAAATCACAGCATCACATGGAAATTACCAGCGCAATAACCCCACATCATCACATCAAAATTACCAACACAATAATTCAACATCATCACATATCATCCCTGACAATAGCCACCCTTATCTCTCCTATAGCCACCCTTATCACTCCTATAATAGCATCCCTTATCCCTCCTCTCTGATAATATCAATAGCCACCCTTATCGCTTCGTATAATACCACCCTTATCACTCCACCCAGACAATATCCCAACACACATAACCACAGAGAAATGCCACCCTTATACCCACATAATATCAACAATGAAATGCCACCCTTATATCCTTATAATAATAATTCAAATCACACAACACTTTACACAAAAGTTTATCACGACAACACAACACAATCAATTCCTATCACAAATTACCCAATGACCACAACCAACTCTAATGATATAGTAAAATCACTAAATTTCTCAAAAATAGACCAAGGCTCCATAAAACATATATAAAACCTAAAGACAATCAACAGAGATGAAAAATACTCATTATAGGGCAACACCTTCATTAATCGAAATTCTTGATAATTATATTAACGCCTCTATTTAAAATTATTTCATTAATTATTTGCAGATGAAAAATCCATAATATAATTGTTTCTATGAAATATCAAATTAAATTGTAATACAAGAAGTTGTTTGACTTACGTGCAAAATTTGAGGTCAATCGAACGTGGTTTGATAGGTTTGGGCATCGGTTGTAGAAATTTGAAGTTTCAAGTTCATTAAGTTTTGATTGGAGGGGGATTCGTGTTTTTGTTGTTGTTTGATGTGATTTGGGGGCTCGACTAAGTTTGTGTAGTGTTTTAGGACTTTTTGGTATATTTGATTGAGGTCCCAAGGCCCTCAGGGGTAGTTCGAATGCTTAACGGATTGAATTTCGACTTATGCAATTGCTGAAGCTTTGCTGGTTCCTAGTGTTTCGCACCTGCGGTAGGGAGACTGCAGGTCAGGGATCAGACGTGCGGAGTGAAGGGCGCAGGTGCGCTTTTGGTCAAGAAGGTCTGTGAGCTCAGGTGCGAGAAGGGAGCCGCATTTGTGCTTCCGCAGATGCGGAGTGATGGTCGCAGGAGCGGTATGGGCAGCCTGGGTAGGGGTCGCAGATGCGGAAGTCAAACCGCAGGAGCGGGCTCACAGGTGCAGCTCAAATCTCGCACATGTGGTCCCATCCATTTAAGAAATTTTTGTACCTGCGATGGATTTCCTGCATGTGCGGTACCGCAGGTTCGGTTGAAGGCTCGCAGAAGCAATTTTACTTGGCAGAAAATAGGATTTCGAGGGTTGATTTTCCCATTTCAATTTTGGGACTTTGATAGCTCGGATTTTAGAGAAAGCTTTTGGGTAATGATTCTTAACTCCTTTATGGTTATATTCCACTAATCTGTGATTGATTTCATTATTTAATTTCGGATTTGGATTGAAATTTGTGGAAAATGGGAAGAACTTCTTCAACTAGGAATATGGGTTTTGATTGAGATTTGGACATCAGATTTGGATAATTTTGGTACGAATGAACTCATGAGTGAATGAGTGTTCATATTTTGTGACTTTTACCCGATTCCGAGACGTGGGCCCGGAGAAACCATTTGGGGCGATTTTCTAATTTCTTGCTTTAGATTTGATTTCATTATTTAGATTAATTTCTTATAGTTGTATTTAGGGTATGTAATTGATTTTGGCTAGACTTGGGCCATTCAGAGCCGGATATTCGTGAAAAAGGCATTGTTACCGATTGGTTGAGCTTGGTTTGAGATAAGTGGCTTGCCTAACCTTATGTGGGGGAAACCCCTTAGGATTTGGTACTGTTATGATATGAGAGAGCCGTGCACGTGAGGGGACGAGTATGTATACGAGTTATTAGTTGTAAAACCCGATTTATTTTACTGAGTAGTAATTTGTTTTTCCTTTAAATTGAGTTATACAATTTAAATGAGTATTAGTCTGTTTTCATTCATAATTGATCTATTCNTTTGATTGAGATTTTGACATCAGATTTGGATAATTTTGGTACGAATGAACTCATGAGTGAATGAGTGTTCATATTTTGTGACTTTTACCCGATTCCGAGACGTGGGCCCGGAGAAACCATTTGGGGCGATTTTCTAATTTCTTGCTTTAGATTTGATTTCATTATTTAGATTAATTTCTTATAGTTGTATTTAGGGTATGTAATTGATTTTGGCTAGACTTGGGCCATTCAGAGCCGGATATTCGTGAAAAAGGCATTGTTACCGATTGGTTGAGCTTGGTTTGAGATAAGTGGCTTGCCTAACCTTATGTGGGGGAAACCCCTTAGGATTTGGTACTGTTATGATATGAGAGAGCCGTGCACGTGAGGGGACGAGTATGTATACGAGTTATTAGTTGTAAAACCCGATTTATTTTACTGAGTAGTAATTTGTTTTTCCTTTAAATTGAGTTATACAATTTAAATGAGTATTAGTCTGTTTTCATTCATAATTGATCTATTCCAATATGTGTAGCTATCCTGTTTAGTCTAATATCGCATGTCTACATGTTTTAACTGCTTATTAGAACTCTGTGAAGCATGCCTAGTTAACTTCCTGCTTTTCCTTATGCTTTATTAGTATAACTGTAGAAATCTTGTTGTTAACTGTTGTATTTATAAGATTGAGCTGTGTGTTTACTTTTCAGACTACAAGGTGGTTTCCTCGAGAGTTCTCCCTGTATATTTACTTTTGAGACTACAAGATGGTTCCTCGGAAGTTCTCCCTACATATTTACTTTTGAGACTTCGAGGCGGTTCCTCAGGACTTCTCCTTGTACATATTTACTTTTGAGACTACGAGGCGGTACCTCAGGAGTTCTCCCTACACATTTACTTTTGAGACTACGAGGCAGTAGCTCGGGAGTTCCCCTGTACGTTTAATTTTGATACTACGAGACGGTACCTCGGGAGATCTCCTCGCTTATTTACTTTTGGGACTACGAGACGGTATCTCGGGAGAACCCCTGTTGTTATCACATTGTTTGTTTGTTGTTATTTCTATGTGAATTCCTTTCTGTTAAATTCTCCATTTTACTTCAATCTATTGTATCATCCGATTTGTTATTATGTCCCAATAGAGCCCTGACCTGACCTCGTCACTACTCTACCGAGGTTAGGCTTGGCACTTACTGGGTACCGTTGTGGTGTACTCATGCTACTCTTCTGCATATGTTATATGTGCAAATTCAAGTGCTCGTTATAAGCCGTATTACCAAAGAGTCGAGACAGTTTTGGAGACTTCAAGGTATATTTGTCGCATCCGCAGACCTTAGAGTCCCCCTCTATTCTNCACTTCCTGTATTGCTTTTTATTAGACTCTGGTGTATAGAGATACTATTTCCTTTCTGTAGCTTGTGACTCATAATGTTTTTCAGAAGAACGTTTGATGGTCCAATAGCAATATGTCTGTGACCGGGAGATACCGAGTATGTTATGAGGGAAGTTCATGAGGGCACTTGCGGAATCATTCCGATGTCGAATCATTGGTTCAAAAGGTAATCCGAGTCGGAAATTACTAGATCAACATGGAAAACGATGCGAAAGAGTATGTTCGAAAATGCGACAAATGCCAAAGACATGCATCGATGATTCACCAACCCAGGGAACTACTCCATTCAGTCTTGTCACCATGGCCATTCATGAAGTGGAGAATGGACATCGTTGGCCCTCTTCCATGGGCACCAGGTAAAGCTCAATTTATTTTATTTATGACTGTCTATTTTTCTAAGTGGGTTGAAGAACAGGCCTTCGAGAAGGTTAGGGAGAAGGAAGTCATCGACTTCATTTGGGACCACATCATATGTCGGTTCGGGATCCCATCCAAAATTGTGTGTGACAACGGGAAATAGTTCATCGGCAGCAAAGTAACCAAATTTTTTGAAGATCCAAATATCAAAAGAATCCTATCAACATCTTATCATCCTAGAGGGAACGGGCAAGCCGAATCGTCCAACAAAACCATCATCCAAAATGATAAGAAGAGGCTAACCAACGCCAAACGAAAGTGGAAGGAAAGTATGTCCAAAGTTCTTTGGGCATAACGCTCAACCTCGAAAACCAGTACCGTGTCCACCCCATTCTCATTGGTTTATGGCACCGAAGCTCTAATACCGATCAAAGTCGGAGAGCCGAGTATCAGGTAACGATATGCAACAAAGGAATCAAAAGACAAGGCCATGAATATGAACCTGGAACTATTGGATGAAAGGCATGAAGCCACCCTCGTCAGATTGGCCGCCTAAAAATAACGGATCGAGAGATACTACAATCGAATAGCCAATCTTCGATATTTTAATGTCAGGGACTTAGTTCTTAAGAAAGTCACCCTCAACACCCAAAATCCGAACGAAAAGGGAATTGGGTTCGAATTGGGAAGGACCATACCAGAATCTCGAGGTCACCACGAAAGGGTCCTACAAGCTCGGAACGATGAATGGAGAATAGCTACCGAGCAATTGGAATATATCTCACCAAAAACGGTATTACTGCTAAGGTACGACCCCATTTCATTTCTTTTTTTGAGACTAACACTTGCAGGTGGTCAACGAGAAACGACAATGGAGTTTTTGGCGAACGACATGAAGTCTTTAGGTCTGAAAGCACGTATTGCATTATTTTTTCCTTAGACCAATTTTTTCCCAAATGGGTTTTTCGGAGAGGTTTTTAACTAGGAGACAATGAATCATGCTAACTTAGAATTACACCCGATTACGAATCAGCACCGAAGATCAATTCAAGAATATCTGAGGTTCCTTTGCAACCAATCGCAAATACTTGGGGGCTACCCTCGGATATGCATTATCTCTGAATATTAACTCTAGTGAGGAAACTAATTCACAAAGGAAGGGTCTCGATAGATAGGATTTATTGTAAGGGCCAAACGGTCGAAACAAACCGTGCCCACGTAGATTGCTCGAGCCCTAGCATAAAACTTGTATGCATGTATAACTATTTTGATCGAGAAGAAAGAGAAGTACTTTCAGTGCAATCATCTTATGTTTGGAAGTTTTTCCTCTTTATATCCCCTAAAGAGCTTCGTACTTCCGAAAATAATGATCCCAAAGGCAACACAGAACTGGAATGCGAATGACCACTCCCTCACTCGGGCACTGCCATCCAACTCAAACGGCCCAAGTCACTGGGCCTCGAGGGAAAAAGACCTATTAGGCAACTCCCCAGATTCGAAAGGCCACGGCCACTACACTCGGGGACTGTTATCTGGGGAGAGACCGGATAACTCAGGAATAAACAAGCTCAATGGGAAGCTCCCGAACTAAAAGTCTATGGAAAAATTAACACGGTTCGGAGAAGTCCAAAATCCGTAACAAAAACTTGGCCTTCGAAAAAGAAACATTGTCACAACCGGTTCTAAAGGATATTGTAGGCAAACTATAATTTGAGTTACCTACTTCTGGAGAAAGTTTCTTAGAAATGAACCCCCGATATGCCTCAAAGCAAAATAATGTAAAGGCAGGGTTTGTCCGGACTTACACAACCTAAGTTATTTTATGCTAAAGCATTCCGATCTATGTGAATATAAGTAATAAAGCAAAAGGAAAAATTTGAGAGCCAGAATGGGAAGCAAGCCTTATATATATAATAATTCTTTTTTACAAAGGCCAGAATGGCCTAGTACAAAAATTTTCAATGGTCAAAGCGACCTCAAAAAGATGCAAAAGANGTTTGTCCGAACTTACACAACCTAAGTTATTTTATGCTAAAGCATTCCGATCTGTGTGAATATAAGTAATAAAGCAAAGGAAAAATTTGAGAGCCAGAATGGGAAGCAAGCCTTATATATATAATAATTCTTTTTTACAAAGGCCAGAATGGCCTAGTACAAAAATTTTCAATGGTCAAAGCGACCTCAAAAAGATGCAAAAGAAAGCAAAACATATAAAGGCCTAAGTGGCCTGGTCTTCATCGGAGGTACATCTCCATCCTCGGGATATTCCCATCTACGGACTCGTTTAAGCTCTCGGAATCTTCCTCAGAAAGGGCTAGCTTCCAGGCCATGGCTTCTTCTCTTTTCGCATTTTTTATTTCGGCCAGGACATCGAAGCCTTGAGCATGAACCCCTCGAGGGCTTCCCTTCGAGCCTGCCATCTTGCATGATCCACCATACTCTTGGCCTTCGCCTGGATGGCCTCGACATCGACCTTGAACAAGGCCACTTTAACATCAGCTTTGGTGTTGGCCATGTCCAACTCAAATCTGGCCACTGCGAGTTCATTGGCCAAGTTTTCTTTATAAAAAATAGACAACTCCAATTCATATTGAATCTCCTCGAGTTTCTTGACCTGCACCTAGGCCTTTTCTTTTGCAGCTTGGAGCTTGGTCTCGACCGACTCATGTTATGCTTGGATAGTTTCCTTTTTTGAGGCTAAGATGTCTATATTTTTCGTGAATTCTTTAGCCTCGACTTGTATCACATCTACCCGTGTCTTGAGCTGCCCGATCTGTTCGAGCCTCTGCTGGACCTGCAGAATCGGATCATTAGTTACTATAACTAATGCATATTCACTATCGTGAAACGCTTGAAATACCTGCTAGGCTATCTCGACATGCTCATTCTGAGCCGCTTCTAAATCAGCCCGAAGCTTCTCACTCAGAAGATTGTAAGTATCCTCCTTCTCGGTGAGTTCCCGGACCTTAGCCTCGTGCTCTTCCCGGATTCTAAAGAAAGCCTCATGAGGCAACACCGAAGCCTACACGCCCAAAGAGAGATGTTAGAATTATTTATAACTTCAAGTTTAAAATAAATAATGAAGTGAACCTCAAACATACCCAATTCAAAGAATGTTGAGCCTCGTTAAATAGGCAAGGCGCCTCCACCGTATTCACCATGGCCTGGTCTTCCTCGGTCACTAAGCATTGTAGAGAAAACACGGTCATCTTTGGGGATAGAAACAATTATCGATCGCCGGTGGTCAAGGTTAACACTTGGGGCAGGGAATCGATCCACCAATTTCGGGCTCGATGAAGACCCAGTAGCGCCCAATGACGGTACCTTATTTGGCACCGGTAAGTCACCCAAACCGGTAGCACCGTTCGAAGCTGTAAAGTCGAGGCTATCAAAAAAGTTGTTGAAAGGATCGGCTGCTCCCTGCGCCCTTTCGACAAGTTTACCCTTCAACGACTGAGCCTCGTTAATCATAGAATCCATAAATGAGGGTGACCCAGAAATGTCAATCACCCCAGGAACCTCTTTGGGTAGGTTATCTTCTCGACCCTCTCGGTGACTTCAGCCATTATCTCTACTACGACCTCCATGACTCGACGCATCTCGGAGCCGCATCTTACTTGGGCCACTAGCTCAGAATCTTCTTTTTCCTCGGACACGTCCCTCAACCATTTGAGTGAGTCCGATGAGAGTTCTTGGGCCCCAGTTGTTTTGGGATTATGCGCCAACTGCTTCCTTGGTCTCTTATTTTCGGAGTTAGAGGGAATCAGGTCTTTTCTTTTCCCCTTTGATTTGACCTGTTTCGGAGTAGGGGGATTGGCATGTATATCATCATCAGCTGATGGAGGCCTCATCTCGACGTCCATTGGTAAACCTCCTAAATACAAACATCACAAATCAAGAACCGATGATAAAAACAAATGATATCAGATGTATCTGGGAAAAGCTCTTACCATGATTGCAGGCCTTCCATCGATCTTTCCACAATGCCATCCAAGCCCACTCGAAATACGGCCTATGTGACACAAGGCCCTCGACCAATTCCTTAAAGTTCAGTAACTGCGTCCGGCATCTGGGCCATATCTGCGACACCAAAATTATCATTGAAGAAAGAGATGAGAAGGAAAACAACAAGATTGAACCTTCAAAGTGAAACACCACTTACGTTTCATGTTCCATTTCTCGGGAAATGGCATATCTTCAGAAGGGATCAAGTCCGAAGTCTTTACTCAAAAACATTGGCCCATCCAACCTTGGTCTCGAGCTTTGTCTATGCTAGAGAACTGAGCCTTACTGGCCCGGTGAGCAAGCTTGATCAGCCCTCCTCGGTATAGTCGGGGACTATAGAGGCGCATCAGGTGGTCGAGGGTAAAGGGACATCCCTCGATTTTGCTTACAAAAAGTTGAAGGATAATCACTATTCTCGAGAAAGAGGGGTGGATCTGGCCAAGGGTCACATCAGACATCTTGGAAAAGGCAATGATGATAGGGTCTAAGGGACCCAACATGGAGGTATCAGTATAAACACTTAGAAAACTCTCCACGTGGGTAGTGATCAATTCCTCGGGAGGAGGTACCACCACATGCTAATTGTCCTAGTTGCTGTCCTCTTTAACCTTGGTGACGAGATCCTCGGTGATTGAGCATATGTATCTCGAGACCGGCTCATATCATCCCGGTACCGAGGAGGTCTTTTAACCTTATAATCGGTAACAGTGGGGCACCCAGCCAGAATGAATTCCTTAGGGTGAGGCTCCGACGCATCCCCGCCAGCGGTGAGTCATGATGAATAAGCGGTCTCCTTTTGCAGTACGATCTTAGAAGTTTTCGCCATTGAAGAACATGAGGAAACAGAATTAAGATGGCATGCGGTTTGATGAAAGTTTAAGAAATTTAGGTGCAAGAGTTGCAAAGCAAAGGGATTTTTGATGGAAAAACAAGAATAGGTGGAGCTTTGAGCGTAAAGTTTTAATTAAGAAAAATTGGATACTTATAGCTTGCTGGTGACTGTTCAGAACCGGTAGTGGCCGACCAGCAACACACAGGCATTTAATGCCCCGATAACTGGACTAACGGGACGTTTCGATATCCATTTGTCGCATACATTATAGTCGAGTTCATCGCTTATGTCATGGCCCATCGAGACGTGATTCGGAAATTCATGTCGTTTCTCATCATTTTCTCTCTAAGAAATGAGGGGACTATCTGTATACGGCCAAAACCGGGCTCGCCCCTTGCTTGACTAATCGAGACTGAGATATAATAGATTAAGGTCCAACCTCGAGTCATATCGAACCGAGGTGTGAATTTATATCGCCGAGATCTAGACCTCGGGACCGAACAAAGTTGAGATCAGGCGAGATCGAGGGAAACTTGCTGAGTCAGATAACAAAAAAGCAAAATATCCACGATGGAGCGTATATCACGGCGGCGATCTCGGCATGTATCAAGTATAGGCCGATTAATTAGCCAATCATGTGATTTCTTAATTAATTTAGAATTGTATTAAGAGTAGGACTCCCCTACTATATAAAAGGGGATATGATCATTTGTAAAGGGGCATGACTTTTACGCAACATAAAGCAATACACTGTCTTTCTCTAGCTTTCATTATCTT
>AWOL01S0039199.1:11787-125219 GCA_000715115.1 Nicotiana otophora | reverse complement strand
TTTGGATAGATTTGAGCTGTCCGGAGGTCAATTCAAGCAAGAAGGATATTTTGGAATATCGGCATAACTTCAAAAAGGTAAGTATCTTACCTAACCTTGAGTGAGGGAATTACTCCTTAGGCATTGAGTCGTATATGCCATTTGTGTAATGTGAAAGTCATGTACGCGAGGTGACGAGTACGTACTCGGGCTTATATGTGTAAATTTTATTGGTTTAAAGTTTTAGGCATTTTAATGTGTTACATTGAAAATTGCTGGCACTTATTAATCCTTATTTGTCATGTCTCATTTTTTGGTTGTCGAACTTGTTTTATATGATAATTTGGTGTGATTGCTACTTTGATTTTTATATGAATTTCGTGTGCTTATTGAGTTGACATTTCCTGGAAATAATTACATTATGAATTTTTCATATGCAAATAATTTATTAAATAAATTTAAAAGGAGGCACTAATCTATTTTCCAAAAAATAATTTGGATTAAAGAAGACGCTGTTCCTTGATGAATTACTTTCCAGTTCATGTTATTGAAATTGGTATTGAGTTGTAAAGGTCGTAAATCATATTGTCGCAAAGTCTTAAATTGTGAAATATTATTCTGTTGAGTTGTTCACTCCCGAATATTTTGTTAAGATTTTGTGCATATTATAGTCGAGCCATGGGCTCCTTATTGTGGAAAATAATATATTGTTGATTTCTGTGGTAAGTTGTAATATTTGAGCACTTGAGGTACAATTTATGAGATGTTGTGATATTTGAGCACTTGATGTGCAATTTGTGATATGTTGTGATATTTGAGCACTTGAGGTACAATTTATGAGATGTTGTGATATTTGAGCACTTGATGTGCAATTTGTGATATGTTGTGATATTTGAGCACTTGAGGTGCAATTTGTAATATGTAGTGATATTTGAGCACTTGACGTGCAATTTGTGAAATGTTGTGATAATTGAGTACTTGGGGTGCAATTTAAAATATGTTGTGATATTTGAGCACTTGAGGTGCAAGTTGTGTTATGTTGTGATATTTGAGCCCTTGAGATGCGATTTGTGAAATATTATGATATTGATCCGCATGCTGTGATATAAGGTCAATGTGTTGAAACGCGTGCGATAGATAAGGTGGGCTTGATATGCGTGGCTAGTAGAGGAACTATTAAGATTCATGCGGTGTGATAAGGTGGGCTAAAACGCAGAATGCTATTTCGGAAAAATAATTTTTTAAAACTAAATGTGAAGGCTCTTGCGGTGATATAAGGAAAGATTAGAATTTATTTATTATTTGGGACTACGAGGCGGTACCTCGGGAGTGTCCTTTTTTTGAAATATATTTATGATTTGGGACTACGAGGCGGTATCTCGGGAGAACCCTTTGTTGATATTTTATTATGGTTGTACTTGCATTTGGTTATTTTGTTTTTTCATGATACGTAAATTCTTGAGTTCTTCCGTAATGTATTATTTGATTTTATTATGTGTTTTGTATTCCTTGTTGTATTGTGTTGGCTTTGGCTCTTCGTACGAGACTCTGAGGATTTGTGTTTCTGGTTTTTACTAGTTTTCGAGGTTTGAGTTGTTTTGAATAAAAGAAATTGCTATTATGTTTTAATTTAATAAATTTTACATCCAAATCAGTAGCTATCAGATGCTTCATTTTTCAAATGTCATTTTCTTCACCCAAACGAGTTCAAAAATAAACTCATTTCTTTGTTGATTTCTTATTTGGTTTAAAAATTATAAACTTACTTTATTGAAAATAAATTGATCTTGCGGATCTTATATACATTGATATTTTGATACGTGAGCTGTTTGTGCAGTTGTAATAGAGATATGGGCACGAGGTGCCGTAAAAATATGAAAGTGGGCTAAGACCCGTGTTTTAATGATTATGAAATGAGGTGTCACATAATGACTTTTATTTGAAAGAATTATATTCGAAAGATTTTTATTTGAAAAACTTATATGTGAAAGAATTATATTTGAAGGACTTACATTTGAAAGGCGTATATTTGAAGGATTTGATTAATGGGTTGTACTTGCGTTCCTTATTTGTTTGAGGAATAATTATGGTGTTCTTATTGCCTTGCCGTTTATATCACTGGTTGATTTTTGTTGCTATCACTGCTAGTTATTTTTTCAGTACTATTGTATACTGCGATATTGCACAGGTTATTTGACTAGTGAGTGTCTTGACTGTACCTCGTCACTACTCCACCGAAGTTACTCTTGATACTTACTGGGTACTGACCGTGGTGTACTCATACTACACTTTTGCATATTTTTGTGCAGAGCCAGGTATTGGAGATATCGGACTCGGGCAGAGTTGGTGTATTGATCGCAAGGATTCAAGGTAGAGCTGCTTGGTCGTCGCAATCCCTTGGAGTCTTTTCATTTTATTGTACTGTCCACTCTTATTCGAACAGTATTGTATATTCAATTCTTGAGATCATTGAATGTACTCAGTTAGAGTTCGTGACTCAGTATTACCAGTCTTGGGAGGTCGTTATATTTATTTTCCGCTTTTGATTTTGACACTTATATTAAATTATATGTGTAAAACAAATGACTCGAAATGTAATTGTAATCGGCTTACCTAGTCTTAGAGACTAAATGCCATCACGACGCCTGTGGTGGGATTTTGGGTCGTGACAGTTGAGATATATTGTTGATGTATGTGCTTAGGTGCCCACAGAATGTGTGGGCAAAAATATTCTAATACAAGTTATTGTTGCTGGTACATATGCTAATGCTTCCATTACTGATAGATTTCTGAGAAAACTTGGACAGATACATGTATGCAACATCACCTTTTTTCCGATTATCAAGTTTGGTTTTATGTTGGATGGTACATCTCCTTCTACTGTACATTTTCTTATTGATACAAGGAATGAGGTGGGTTGTGCTATTATAAACATCTGGGTGAATGCTTCATTTGGTGTCATGTATAAAGTTTTACAACTTGCAAGTGGACTGGTTATTCCCACTGTCATTATTCTGGTTCTTCAATCTGAAGTTGTCCTATTGGAAAGGGAGGAATGCCTTGAACACGTTCTTGCGAGCATCACTGGAGAAGGAACCACATTATATATATGTTGTGAGATTATTGAGTATCATCAACCGGAGCCATTTACAGCCACCCCTCGAGATAATATTCTTCAGAGACTTGAGCTTCTGGAAATTCTCGGAAAGACCGGGAGCAACCACAACTTGGTTTAGTTGTCTATGTCAACAACGATCAACTTGGTGTTCCCTACAAGCATGAAATGATGCACAATTTTAAATCATATAGCTGTCCATATGTTGGGTCGGGGTGCGCTATGGTGTTTCTTCATTTTGCACTTAATTTATATGAGGCATTGACTAGGCAAGAACTCAGGCATCCTCATTTTAACGCTTACCAGGATGGATTATATGCTGGGGGTGATTATCAGATGGTTGAAACTTTTTTCAACATTCATAGAGATAAAATTTTGTCTGCTATGGATAATGTTTACACATGCACAAACCCATTCAAAGTTCTATTTTGGTGGAGGACTGGATTAATTTACCAAACACTAGAAGAGGAGTATAGTACACTAATTCATGGTCCACCAAATCAAGCTTGGCTAATAGTTCTGGCAAATAAAAAAAGGGTCATCGGAGATTATTGGGCTAAGCAGGCCCTAAAGAAAGTGTTGGTTAGGCATCATGACTTCATTAACCTTCTGAAAGATAAATGTGTCACCAAAGAGAGTGAGAAGAACAATCCATATGCAAAGGAAGTTGATATTATTTTATGGATTCGTATGACTTCGGCTGATGGGTTCCACATTTGTAGAGCAAGGTTCTTGCAACAAATAATATTACTCTACTCGAACCTTGAGGACAAGGTTCTTTTTTAAGCTGGAGGTATTGTTGTGAACTTAGTGAGTAACTCAGTGGAGGGCATATTTGGAAATTTAAATAATTATTTGTGGGACCCAAATTGAATGTAGGCAGGAGAAATTAGTTATAAGTATAGCAGAGGGCGTAGAGCATTCTTTATGCTGAAGTTGTCAAGTCTTAACTCTGTTTTCTCATCTCCAATTCTGTATCAGTCTAATTCGCATCCCCTTTCTTCTTAGATTTCTGTTGTCCTATCCTTACTATCATTAGCATTTACATTGTAATCACAATTACTGTTGAATTAATATAATCAGTTGGTTGGGTGTAATATTCAGTTTGTTATAAATACATTAGTTCCTTTGAGTTTGTGTAAATTTTTGGAAGAATAATTAAATTCTTTAAAAAAAATAAAGTCCTAAAAACGTTGGGTATTTGGAGGGGGAGCACAGGAAATATGGGGGCTTGGGGAAATGGGGTGAGAAGAGTAGCATAAAAAATTATTTTCCTAAAAAAAAATTCTACTTTCTAACCAAACACTAAAAAATATTTTTCAGAATAAATTTTTCACTAACTAACCAAACAAGGAAAAATAAGTGATAAAACCACTTATTTTTCATGAAAACATTTTCTAGGAAAACATTTTCACAGAAAGCCTTTTCCTTCATGCCAAGCACACATACAAACCACTAGCATGTTAATGGGATTCTTGCTTTCTAAACATTTTTTTGAAGGGCATATATGCCACACACCAGACGCTCGAGATGTGTTCCATAAAAACGTACTCCTCCCTTCGCTTTTACTTATTCAGTATTCTGAAAATAGATTTTCACTTTTACTTGTCACTTTTAACATATAAAGAGAAGATAATTTATTTTTTCCTGTTATACCCACAGTATTTATTACTCATTTCAAATAATTTTCTCAAATTCATTAAAAATATGCATCAATAAATATGAGTATCATAGTAAATTATTCACTTCATTTATTATTTCTTAAATGATGTGCAAAGTCAATAGTGAACAAGTAAAAGTGATCGGAGAGTAATAAAGTATCTCAATCCTTATATCAAAAGGTAATGTAGAACTAACTTTATGCTCTTTGGTTTAAAATGGAATGTTAAGTTACTTAGAATGTAGTTTGACCCAAGATCTTATTATAAACTTTGCTTTAATTTAAGTGTTGTATTCTAATATCTGAAATGATTTCGTTTTTATTTATTATTTAATTTAGTTATAGTTAAATTTATAATAATAAAATTTATGTAAAAGAACGGCATGTAACACACATCATGTCTTTATTAGTTTGATATAAGTAAAAAGTATTTTCTCCATTGAACTTATTCAATTTCTATATATATATTTCACTACTAGATGAATTGGATAATGGGACCATTTAAGACGTATGTTTTCATTATTTCCCACGAAATAAATGTGCAATAACTGCACCCTTAATAGCGAATTGATTTTGGATTTAGACTATACTGTAAAAGATTTTACACACATTCAGGTTTAAGTTTATTTTAACTTGCCGTAACATATTACTTGTTATGTAAAAGTTAAACATATTAATTATTTATATAATTTTGTTAACTTAAAAGTAGTACTACGTAGTTCGTTGTTGTTAAACCTTGGTCGAAAGCAAAGCCAAAAACAGCAAATCTCAGCTGTCTTTCCCTTCAAACGAAAGCCAGAGATGGTGAGTACAAACTTGAGAATCTATCCAGACTTGTCCAGAAGAATGTTAGGTTAATAAAAAAAAATACGATAACTCACTTTCCAGTTTTTCTTTTTCTTCCACGTGTCATCTCTTTCCTCGACGAGTCACGAAGTTTCTATATTTAGAACCGACATTTTACATATATAGGAGTAATATAACCAACTCCCCTGCATTTCTAATCTCATAGAAATCAAACAAACAGTTCAATAATTTGTTTGAGATTGTATTAAGAAATTGTCTTTGCGAATTGATTAGTGAATATTTTTTGGGTATTTATGAGATGTGGCAGACGTGGAATACGCCTTACCGGAAAGATGACGTGGAGGCCGGAGCAAGGCCGTTGTATCCGACGATGTTGGAGAGTCCTGAACTCCGTTGAGCTTTTATTCGGAAAGTCTACTCTATTTTGAGTCTTCAACTGCTTCTCACAATTGCTGTTGCCTCTGTAGTTGTCACAGTTCACCCAATTGCACATTTCTTTGTATCGACTGGTGCAGGATTAGCACTATATATTGTTCTTATAATCACCCCCTTCATTAGTACGTCTTCTTATCTTATATTAGTTACTCCCTTTTTAATTATTAGTTTAATTTTGATTAGTCGAGGTGTATGTTTAATTTATGATTGTGTGTGCAGCATTGTGTCCTTTGTATTACTATCACCAGAAACATCCAGTCAACTTTTTGCTTCTTGGGTTGTTTACAGTTGCTTTAGCCTTTGCTGTGGGATTGACTTGTGCGTTCACTAGTGGTAAGCTTCTACCTTTGGGTTTAATTACCATCAATGCCTCTCTTTGTTTTGATTTGTTCCTAATTTTCGGCTTACTTAGTGTTAATTCAATCAATTTATTTATGAACGTTAATCACAGTTCATATATAGTCTTAATCTTTTAGCGAGAAAGCGTCAATATTTTAAAAAAATGATATTGTTTGTTTGTTTTGTGCCATATCTATTGATTATGCACTCTTTCTTGATGGAGTTTGTCCTTAAAATATTTTCTTGTGGCACTGTGTTAAGATAAACCTTCATATCATCGGACAATATTAAATATTAATGATGTGAACCAATGAATGTGACAATGATCTTGGGCGAGATACCTAATAAGTCCACATTTTTGGTAATTAAGTGATAGAGATTAAATAATAGTGATATTAGATATTTTCGCTACACTTAAATCTTTGGTTTTATAGAGGTACCTAACACTTGTACTTGTCAAAGGCAACAAGTAGTTAGAAAAAAAAAAGGTTAAGGTGTCTTAAGGAGCAGAACATTTCAACACTAGCGAGCAACATAACAAATACAACTTCAATATTAGTCATACTGTGGATTTTATTTATTATTGGAGCGTCATCATAAAATTCGTAAACAGAGATATTCTTATTTATAAGATGGTATAACATTGTCATTTTTTCTGCTGGATATGAGGCAAAACATAGTGTTATCACTTGATCTATTCTCCTCTTAGAATTGTCATGTGTTGGTAGCTTTTCCCTCTGGATAATAATAGAGACTTCAACTGGTGTGTCATAACTGGATAATAATACATCTCTCTATTTGGATGTCACAGGCAAGGTAATATTGGAGTCCGTCATATTGACGACAGCAGTGGTGCTTAGCCTAACAGTGTACACATTCTGCGCAGCAAAGAGAGGCCACGATTTCAATTTTCTAGGACCATTCTTATTTGGTGCTCTCATTGTTCTCGTGTTGTTTGCCTTCATCCAGGTTTGTGGACTTTTGCCATCTCTTAATTCGTATCAGTGTATAAATAAGTAGCTATGCAATTAAACTAAATCCCATTTGGCAATTGCGACTTATACTTCCTAGTTTCGTTCAACTGCTATATTTTAATCGCTGAACTCATTGCACTCTATGCTTTGTGTAAAACATGCTGGATTAAATGGAAGGATATTTTACGTATGTGTGGTTATAGAACTTTACCTACAATGATAGTGAATTCAAAAAACTATCGTTTGTCACATTAAATTAAAGTCACCTATCCTTGTTTATAAAACTCTTTAGTTGAACAAACGTTGCATCGGCCTTAGAGCTTAGTCTATTATATGTTNAAAGTTCAAAGGGAAACCTACTTATCCAGATGCGATTAATCCTTGCTTGCAAATCACACAGTTTTTCCATGCATACTTCCGTGATATAGCCATTCCCCATTCATGTGGGGGATTGTTGAGGTTTTTGTTATTTAAGATGAAATAGTCTTAAAATGAGGGTGAATGGGAAATGGAGGAAAAATAAAATTTTTGAGTAAAATTTTAAGTTTCCCCCTCTTGACAATGAGACATTGTCTCATATTGGAAGAGGAAAAGATTTTTGGTGGGTATATATATAATTGCTCTTCTTGTAGCTCTTAAAGAGTTAAGAAGAAAGCAAGCCTCGCGCCGCCGTCGTCGTCGCTCGGCTCGGCTTCGGCTTCGGCTTCAGATTTCCGCATTTTTAACGGATATGTTCCAATCCGTGTATTGAACACCAGCTGCAATAGCAGCCGCCTAATGCTCTTCCCACCATGGCCAAGTGCTTGCTCCACAAACAAGCTAGTGCATGCTCCACCATGGAGGGTGGAGGGTCGTTCATCTTCAAAGCTGGCTGCTATAAATATGTGCAGCAGCTGTTGAAGAAAGACACAGCACCAAGACACCAAAAACTGAAAAACGCTGGTTATACATTGCACTCCCTCCTCTCAGCATTTCCATACGATTTTCTGAGTTTTTACTCATTTGTTCTGCATTGTTTTAACTTCAAACAAAGCAACTGTAAGTGTGATTTGCTACCGAACTTTGTGTTCGCTGAAACACTGGAGTTTGAAGTACCGCTACACCAGTGTGTGATTCGTTCTATCCTGGGAGGAAATAATCCATAACCTTGAGTACTAGGAGGGGATTAAATTCCTTAAGGAAACACTGTGAATTCAGTGGGCTCGAATACGATTTACTGTTTTATTACGATAACTTATATTTCGCAGAATTATTATTTACAAATACAGCAATATTGGCGGGACTAACATTATATTCCAAGAAGAATCCTGATTCCGTCTCTATATATTTTTGCCTGTTGCAGCTTCTGTTCCCGTTGGGTAGGATATCTGTGATTATCTATAGGTGTGTGGATACATCGTTTATGATACAGACAACCTAATCAAGCGCTATAGTTACGACGAATATATCTGGGCTGCAGTTGCCTTGTATCTAGACGTTATCAATCTCTTCCTATCTATATTGACCATCTTCAGAGCTTCTGAAAGTTAAGGGAGACAGCCATACATATGATTATCTTTTTCCTATTTTATTTTTGGTCTTATAAGTTATTTGGGTGCAGTAGTTGTCAGTGCATAGATGTAATTGGATACTATGACTCATGTATGTTTTTATATACTATAAAGTTAAAAGAAACTAATTTTTCCTCGGGAACTCATTTTCCTCCCCTCGGAGAAAATAATTTTCAAAACTCTTTTACAAGCTTTCCCACCTCCCATCCTCACCAATCCACCATACCCTACCCACCCTACCCTTGATCCTATCTGCTTTTGGGGTTTCTAAACCTTAAGCTACTCGAGCATCAAAAGATTGTTATCTGTTGGTTTTGGTAATGAAGTTGTGTTGATTGCACGTGCGGACTCAAAATTTATACATTTGATTAGTCAAGTATACGTAAACTGACTCGAATACGTTAATTTATGGTTGTGTGTGCAGCATTGTGTCCTTTGTATCACTATCACCAGAAGCATTAAGTTATTTTGATTTGTTCCGTAATTTTCTGCTTACCTAGTTTAATTCAATCAATTTATTTATGAATGTTAATCAAAGTTCACATCCAGTCTTATCTTTTGGAGAGAAAGTGTCAATTGATTATGCACGCTTTCTTGATGAAGTTTGTCCTTAAAATATTCTTCTTGTGGCATTTTGTTAAATAAACTTTCATATCAACGGAAAATATTAAATAGTAATGATGTGAACCAATGAATGTGAAAATGATCTTGGGCGAGATACTTAATAAATCCACATTTTTGGTTATTACGTGATAAAAATTAAAATAAGGTGATATTTGATATTTTTTTCTACACTTAAATTTTTAGTTGGATAGAGTTATCCGACACTCGTACTAGTCAAAGATAACAAGTAGTTATAAAAAATCAACACTGACAAGCAACATAACAAATCAATTTCGATCTTAGTCATAATGTGGATTTTATTTAATATTCGAGTGTCATCATAAAATTCGTAAACAGAGGTATTGTTACTAAGATGGTGTAGCATTATCATTTTTCTGCTGGATAGGCAAAACACAGTGTTATCATTTGCTCTATTCTTTCTCTTAGAATGTCATGTGTTGTTAGCTTTTCCCTCTAGATATAAATGCTCTAATGCTTTTAATTAAGCAAGAGAAATAGAGACTTCAACTGGTATGTCATACTGTGGATAACAATAAATGTCACTGGTGCGTCATACTGTGGATATTAATTATGTCATACAGCGACGTAAAATATTTTACCTTTGTGGCGACTGCACTGAAAACAACGACATACAATTATTGCTTTTCGTGGCGACTTTTATGGCCGCCACTTCAAATGGCGACATACAAATATAACTAAAAATTATCTATATTTTCTAATGGAATATAAATCTCTAACAAGGCTAAACTCCTAAAAATTATGGACCTGAAGTAAACGTACTAACAAGACAAATAAATTTTTAAATTATTGATGTCACCTATATAGATTTTTTATTAAATTTGTATGTGATTTTAGATCTACCTTGTCCCTTTTTTTTTTTGAAAGAGCACTCAAAGAAAATATTATATTTCATACTTGCATTGCGGAAAAGAAACTATTACAAATCAATTATTAGAAGAAATCATGTTGAGAGAAAAAGTCACAGAAGACCTCTTTAGTGCCCTTATGTCTAAATTATTCATTGTCCATTCAGATTTTACAAGCTCGATCAAATACTAAGTTCAAAAAGAATTGATTTGAGGATTTGAAAAATTTCTAACACCGAGACTTCCCGGAGCTTTACTCAATACTACCCCAGTTTCTTTTGATAAATTCAAAGAAACTCATTTACGTGCACCAAGACACATGCGGAGACAAACAAATATAACTTTGGGGCGACTTTTAGGTTTGCCACTGAAAATGGTTTACTTTTGGTGGCGACGTTTTGGTATCGTCACTGCAAAAAGGCGAAATATAAATCGTACCTTTTGTGGCGACGTTTGGGTCGCCACTGAACACGGCGGCATACAAAAAATCCCTTTCGTGGCGATATTTTGGGGTCACCACTGAAAATGGCTGCATACAATATTACCCTTTGGTGGCGACTTTTAGGGTCGCCACTGAAAAGGCGACATAAAATTGTACCATTTGTGGCGACGTATTGGAGTCGCCACTGAAAATGGCTGCATGCAAATACTCTCTTTTTGTGGCGACGTTTGAGGTCACCGCTGAAAAAGGAGACACATAAATATTATCCTTTGTGGCGATTTTAAGGGTTGACACTGAAAATGGCTACATAGAATTTGTGACGATTTAAAAAAAATTAAGAAAAAAACAAAAAAGTTAAGACGTTCTGTTCAAAATTTAAGAAAAAGCCAAAACTAGGGGAACGTACGTGTTTTTAGCAGCTCTTTTTAAAAAATATCACAATGTAAGCCTAACAATAATGAGATGTATATAACGCAAAAAGGTATTATTTGTATAAATATTAATGTGTAAACCTTAAGCTAGGCGAGCATCAAAGGCTGCTATTTGTTGGTTTTAGTAATGGAGTTGTGTTGATTGAACAACTCTGTTTTCATTATATGTAGAAGGACTTCTTTTTAGTACAAATGATTACCGTGTGCCTTGGCATCATAGAAAATGACTCTAAGAGTCTGTTTGGCCAAGTTTCTTGGAGACCAAAAATATTTTTTGAAAAATTTAAGGTGTTTGGCCGAGACGAATAAGTACTTTTGAGCAGCAATAAAAATAATTTTTCTGTTTTTGGAGAGAAACTACAAATTCTAGCTTGTTCAGCAGAAGTAAAAAATTAATTTATTCAAGACAAAAATAACCTTACAATAAATTTATATTTTTCAAATTATACGACATTAATTCAACATTTTTCTTTTACTTTTCCTTTTCTTTCTACTATGCCTTTTTTCTCTCTTTTTATTAAAATCATATTTTTCTTCTCTTTTTCCTATTCCTAAGAGTAGATTTTAAATTTATATTTGAATGATGTATTTTGATATATTCATATTATCATATAAACAATAAGTAATACCAAATACTCAATGTTGCTGCTTTGAAATAATTATATTTTATATTGATCGTAATTTTAATTTATATTTTTATTTTACGTTTCATATTTTAATTGAATATTTTGTTTTATAAATATTTAATTTTTTTATTTTTTAAATAATATTAATTGCAAATTGAACACTTACCGTCCTTTTTCGTAATTTGATATTTAAAAGTACTTTTTGAAAAGATTGGTCAAATACAATGAACTTACAAAAATCACTACTCAAATGAATTAGTCAGAAAGTATTTTTAAACTTTTTGATAGCTTGGCCAAACGGATTCTAAGCTTAGTCAATTCTTATACATTTTATGTACTGAAATTGTCAGAATAGCAAATGGTCACCCAATATTCGGCTACGCCTATGTGTCCCACTTAATATGCCAGAAAAATAGCTCTATGACATTTGAAAAAATTGCATTGGGGCTCCCTATTTGCTCGCCCCTTTTTAACTTATACTTGTTTTGTTTTTTCGTTTGTATCCGTACCCATTTTTTTGTTAAAAGCGTTTTAAAAAGACGATTTTGCCCTTCTTTAATAAAAGACTATTGACAAAACTGTAGACTGCAAGGCAAAACTTCAGCATGTTTTGGTACGAAATTTTAGCAAATGAACTAAATAATTTCAGCATGCATTACAAAAAACTAATTAGAAAATTACATACTGCAAGACAAAAACTTAAGCACGTTTAGTCTGAAGTTTTAGCAAATGAACTAAAAAACTTCAGCTTATTTAGACTGAAGTTTCGGATAAAACTCATGACAAAATTATAGACTGCATGACAAAACATCAGCATGTTTTGGTATGAAGTTTTAACAAATGAACTAAATAACTTCAGCATGCATTAGCAAAAACTCATTAGAAAATTACATACTGCAAGACAAAAACTTAAGCATGTTTAGTATGAAATTTTAGCAAATGAACTAAAAACCTTAAGCATGTTTAGTCTGAAGTTTTAGCAAATGAACTAAATAACTTCAGCATGCATTATCAAAAACTCATTAGAAAATTACATACTGCAAGACACAATTTTAAGCATGTTTTGTCTGAAGTTTTAGCAAATGAACTAAAAACCTTAAGCATGTTTAGTATGAAATTTTAGCAAATGAACTAAAAAACGTAAGCTTGTTTAGTCTGAAGCTTTAGCAAATGAACTAAATAACTTCAGCATGTTTAGACTGAAATTTCGGATGAAACTCATGACAAAACTGTAGACTGCAGGAGAAATAACTTCGGCATGCTTTAGCATGAAGTTTTAGTTTCAATGTGAAGATGAAACAACTTCATGCTACATTAGCATGAAGTTTTAGATTCAAGGTGAAACAACTTCATGCAAGTGTGATTCTGAAGATGAATCTGGATAAGTTTCTGGTTTTTTGATAAAGTAGCCGAGAGGAGAGGAGGAGATCTTTTTTCACGAATGAGGTTGCAGATCACGCGATTAATGCGTGATGCAGGTTTTATATCTTTTGTCAATGGTGTAATTTGTCATATTATTGTGAATTTTTTATCAGTTGGCTACCAAATCAATAATTTTTAAAAATAGAGTACAAGTTAAAAGGTACACAAATATTTGGTACATCTGCAAATCCGTGACATTTCAAGGAACAAGCAGTTAAGCCCGTCATATTTCTGAATTCTAGTGGTCGGGGAGGCCCATAAGATTCTTGGCCAACTTAAAAATTAGATTTCCATATATGCGTAGATCCCTTTGGCCAAAATATTGCAGAAATATGATACTTTTGGGTTGACAGAATTTCAAGTTCAAACGTTAAAAGTAAACAAGGAGCAATACTTGTATTGAAACTATGCCCACGAGACAAGTAGAGATAAAAATTCAAAATCATTCACTTTGAGAACTATTTGTGAACTTTACCCAAATCTGATCGCCTGATGCTCTTGATGAAGCAGAAAAGCAGAATTGACAATGGGCTATATCATAGGTTGTTCTTAGGTTAATGGAGGCCAATGTCTCAGCTGCTCAGGTCCATTGGGCGGAGCTACTTCCGTATCTTTTTGGACTCAGATAGCCTTCACTCTTCGCCCCCTGCAGCTGTGCCTGCGAGCAATTCCATAGCTAGCTTGTTAGTTACACTATAATAAACGTGTAACAATAATTTCAACAATAGTAGTGAAGTATAACTTTGGTAAATCCGATTTTATAAAAAACGACTATAAATTGCATTTGTTAATTGCGACTTATAAATTCGCATTTGTTAATTTCGAACTTCTAAGTCAGCATTTGTTAATTACGACTTACACTTTCTCTGCATAGCTGCTTATTTAGATTTGATATCCTTTTTCTTAATAAACGTGATGTTTGGGCTAGCTTATAGGCATCTCGATTAATTTTACGTAATATCTGGTTACTTCTCACCAACACAGGTATCATATTTCTTTGTCCATCAAGATTTGGACAGATGAGAAAAGATCGCATAGTGTTTTTTGATTCTTTTAGAGTTTGAACATAAAATTTCAGAGTTCTCAACCCACTTTATTAACTATCACGCCACATACTTACCCTTAAATGACCTTTTTATCATTCCTTACATCGTGCCATAGCCACAAACCAAGAAAGTGCTTGAAGATAAATTGCTTGAAGTGGAAGTGAACGATAAATTGCTTGAAGTGGAAGTGAACGACGCTTTCCCAAAAAGTAAGACGTTGAAAGTTAAATGGGGGACTAATGCTCAACTCAAAGACACACACTGAAAAAGAGAGAGAATGTGGAAAAAAGCAAAGCAAAATGCAGACTGCCTGGACAAGTGAGACCACATGAATCTCGATAAAGATGATTCAATGGTCGTCAAAGGGGAGCAATTATTTCTTGGCTTTTTCTCAGTGGTTTATTAATTTTCCATTGAGATTCTGTAGACAAAAGAGTGGAAGATCTTGTCTTGAACACTTAAATATAAATTTTTCTTTTAGTTTCTGGGGCCTTTCAAGACCATTAATCTGAAATGAACAATGAATTTCTACCCCCACGATAAAAGAAGACAGATGAGAGCGGGTCAAAAAGAATGATTGACAGACTTCTAGGTAAAACATATATTAGAAAGAACAGAAAAGTGAGAATTATATAAGACAGCACGAGTTGCTTTTGAATTTGAAGTGACGTAGCTGGTCCAAGAGATAAATGAGATTTATTGGACCAAAACGGACAATATGTGTCAGTGAATTTGGACTACATGATACACCATTTCTCTGATTCATAATTACTATAGTAAACAGAATACTTCACCAAGCAAATTTTTATGGCATTAGAAGTGACCACCCACTTATGTCTGAAGCATGTGTCAACGTGTTATGTCAACAACACTAGACACTCTTTTAACTACTAAAGGAGGATTTTGATGGCATTTTGTTAACGCCCTTCGGCCAGAAAATATGCCTCGTCTCTCGTTGGTTAATTGGTCACCAGTTTTTCTGATCCACAAATTTTGTTTAGTGGTATCTCCTAGAGATCATCTCTTGTGGTTAGTTGGGGTTCAACACATGCACTTAGATCCTATACAGAGGACGAGTTATGATTTGAATTTTATGAGTTCGTAATTTAGTTATTTTTAAGTTATTAAATTTAAAAATTAATAATTTGTACACATAGTTAATAGGTTTAATTTAACACTACTAAAAAATTGTCGGAAAAAATAAAATCGACCGAAGTCGACCGAAAACCAAGTAAATTGGTCAAAAAAATTCAAATAACAAATTGTACATAAATATACCGACCATAATCGGTCAGACAACGTTGTCCCGCAACAAAAAAAGGTCTTCTTTATCTGACACATTTGAACATTGACTGCAGTCGAAAAATGGTCAATCTTTAACCAAGCCTTGCCAGACTTGCATACTTTCTACCAAAGAAAAGTTTAATAATTTTTTTTATAGAATATTGATCAATGTCGGTCGGAAATTTTAATTTATTTTTTTCCGGCCAGTGTCAATTATTTTTTTCGATAACAAAAAATTATTTTTAAAATAATAATAAAGTTACCGACCGATTTCGGTCGGTATTAGTGGTCAAAATGGCCAAACACTTATAGATTATTGTTATTTACATTCTACATATATATAACATCCTAAATCGTATATATATTTATTTACATATGCGCGTGCGCGCGCGCGCATACACACCCATATATATATATATATATATATATATATATATATATATATATATATATAGCAATTGTGGGATTTGACACATACATATATATACACACACGCGCACACACACATATATTCCCCAATTAGTACTAATTGATCAATGGATCAATTGAAAATTCAATTATATTCGATTAACCTATGATATATTTTTTCTCACTTTATTTAACCTAGAACATGCATCATTCTTGATTTTAACTGGCAAGATGCTCGGGCATATTGACGACCCTAGTAAATTAATATTGAGTTTTAACGTGAAAGTAATCGAGTCTAAGTATTGGCATCCAACACGCTATAACACATTTTAAAATAAAATGTATAGTGCTATAAGATGTGGTGCTATATTAAAACTTAAGTTGTAGCAACAACAATATATACTCGGTCAAATCACATGATATGTTACAATTTAGGATGTTACGTATATGTAGATACAAAAACAACAATAACATACCCAGTATTATCCCACATCGTGGGGTCTGGAGAGGGTAGTGTGTACGCAGACCTTACCCCTACCTTGTGAGGATAAAAAGGGTATTTCCAATAGATCCCCGGCTCAGGAAAGCATAAGCACCACATTAATAAAAATATATACAAGAAGAGACAGTACGAAAAAGTCATATAAAAGCAGAATAAAAATAACAAGATAGTTAACAATGAAAGAAAATAACGGTTAGTCATAAAAACCTACTACGAATAGAAAGCGAGACTGTGTGCCAATACTACTGTTATGAACACCCTAGAATATCTACTCCACTACCCTAATTCTCGACCTCCATACCTTCATATCAAGGGTCATGTCCTCGGTCAGCTGAAGTTGTGCCATATCTTGCCTAATCACCTCTCCTTACCTCTTCTTTGGCCTACCTCTACCTCTCCGTAGGCCCTCCAATGTTAACCTCCCACACCTCCTCACCGGGGCTTCTGTGCTCCTCCCCCTCACATGACCAAACCACTTAAGTCGCGCTTCTTGCATCTTGTCCTCAATAGGGGCCACACCCACCTTGTCGCGAATAACCTCATTTTTATCCTATCTAACTTGGTGTGCCCGCACACCCGTCTCAACATCCTCATCTCTGCTACCTTCACCTTATGGGCATGAGCGATCTTGACTGGCCAACACTCAACCCCATACGACATCGTTGGTCTGACCACCACTCTGTATAACTTACCTTTAGGTTTCAATGGCACCTTCTTATCACACAAAATACTGAAAGCGAGTCTCCATTTCATCCTTCCCGCCCCAATACGATGCGTGACATCTTCATCAATCTCCCCATCCCCCTAAATAATAGACTCAGGGTACTTAAAATTTTCTCTCCTAGGGATGACCTGCGAGTCCAGCCCCACCTCTTTTTCCCCTCCTTGAGTCTCGCCACTGAACTTACATTCTATGTATTTTGTTTTGGTCCTGCTTAACTTGAAATCTTTAGACTCCAGTGTCTTCCTCCATACCTCTAATTGTGCGTTCACACCATCTCACGTTTCGTCAATCAAAACAATATCATCTACAAATAGCATGCACCACGACACCTTCCCTTAGATGTGGCACGTCAGTATGTATACCGCATGAGCAAACAAAAAAGGGCCGAGTGCTGACCCCTGAAGTAACCCCATAATAACCGAAAAATGGTCCAAGTCCCCACCCACCGTCTTCACTTGGGTCTTTGCTCCATCACACATATCCTTAATCAACCTAACGTAGGCAACATGTACACCTCTAGCCTCCAAACATCTCCACAAAATCTCCCTCAGAACTTTATCGTACGCTTTTTCTAAGTCGATGAACACTATATGCAAGTCCTTATTTCTCTCTCTATACTGCTCCATCAATTTTCTAACAAGGTGGATGGATTCTGTAGTCGAACGCCTAGGCATAAACCCGAACTGGTTCTCATAAATAGACACACTCTTCCTCGCCCTTAACTCTACCACTCTCTCCCACATTTTCATCGTATAACTAAGCAGCTTAATACCCCTATAGTTATTGCAATTTTGGCTATCACCCTTATTCTTATATACAGGAACAATCGTGCTCTACTTCCACTCTTCGGGCATCTTCTTCATTCTAAAAATGACATAAATAACCTAGTGAGCCACTCGAAGCCTGGCTTGCCCACACACTTCCAAAATTCCATCGGGATTTCATCCGGCCCAGTCGCTTTGCCCCTGCTCATTTTGCGCATAACCCCCTCAACTTCATAAACTCTAATCCGCCTACAATACCCAAAGTCACAACGACTCCCGGAGAGTTCCAAATCACCCAGTACAATGCTCATGCCCCCTTCCTTGTTCAAGAGATTATGGAAGTAGGTCTGCCATCTCCGACGGATAAGCCCCTCATCCAACAAAACTCTACCTTTTTCGTCCTTAATGCACTTCACTTGGTTCAAGTCACGCGCCATACTTTCTCGTGCCTTAGCTAACCTGAACAACCTCTTATCCCCGCCTCAGCCCTCGAGTTCCTCATACAAACGACTAAAAGCTGCAGTCTTGGCCGCCGTAATTGCTAGCTTTGTCTCTTTCTTAGCCAACTTATAATGCTCCATATTCGCCCTCTTCTCCTCCTTATCTACACTTTCCACTAGCTTCAGATACGCTGCTTTCTTGGTTACTCTTTTCCTTGCACCTCTCCATTCCACTACCAGTCTCCCTTGTGACCACCAGAGTAACGCTTTGAGACACCTAATACCTCTCTCGCGGTTTCCCTAATGCACTACACAGTCGTGGTCCACATAGAACTTGTGTCCTCACTACTCCTCCAAGCCCCCATAGTCAACAGCTTGACCCCTAACTCCTGCGCTATAGCTTCCGTCAAGGCTCCCCGCTTGATCCTATGTTGGTTATGCATCGCCCTATTCCTCGTGATATCAAGATCCATTACCAGGAGCCTATGAAGGGTCGAGAGGTTCTCACTCGGGATGACCTTGCAATCCGTGCAAAGACCTCTATCGGACTTCCTACAAAGTAAATAATCACTCTAAGTCTCGGCCACCAAACTCCGGAAGGTGACAAAGTGCTCTCTCTTCTTCAGGAAACTCGAGTTTGCTATCACTAAATCAAATGCTCTAGAAAAGTACGGTAGAGACGTTCCTCCTCCGTTTCTATCTCCAAAACCAAAGCCACCATGGACATCATCATACCCCCCAGACGTCTCTCCAATGTGACCGTTGAAATTCCCTTCTATGAAAAGCTTCTCGGTATGCGGGATACCCCGCACCATCTCATCTAAATCCTCCCAGAAATGCCTCTTGACTTCCTTATCCAAGCCTGCTTCGGGTGCGTACGTACTGATTATGTTCAAAATAAAACCTCCAACAATTAGCTTAATAGTCATCAGCCTGTCATTCACCCTCCTAACCTCCACCAGTAGTTCACGGAGGTCCTTATCAACAAAGATACCTACCCCGTTCCTGCCCCACACCCTCCTAGAATATCATAGCTTGAACCTGTCTACATCTCGCGCCTTATCTCCAACCCACCTAGTCTCATGTACACAAGCTATATTAATCTTCCTTTTCTCGAGAATCTTCGCTAATTCTACAGATTTTTCAGTCAAAGTTCCTATGTTCCAAGACCCTACTCTCAGTCTAGTAGCTCCCTTAGACTCTTATCCCCTTACCTCCCCCCTCCCTCCCGTACACCCCCCATCCCCACATCCCCCGCTGATACCTCCGAGGACAAGACCTTACCCTACCATCGTTCACCAAAGCCACTATATTTTAGGAGTCACTACGCAAGCACTATCCTGAAAACAAGCGACAAAATAAAATAAATTACCGAAATATAATCTACACTAAAGGTCGCAAAACAGGTGAAGAAATAAAATAAAGGAACTAACGGGAACTATAATCTACAACTGAATGTCAGCAAAACAGGTGAACAAATAAAATAAAGGAACTAAAGAAAACTAATAATCTACAACTAAAGGACAGAAAAATGGGTAAAGAAATACAATAAAGGAGCTAAGGGGGAGTATAATCTAGAACTAAACGTCAAGAAGAAAATGTGCAAAACTAGAGCATAACTACTAGGGGATATATGAAATAAAGATTGAAAATAAAGATGTAAACAGGTAGATAACAATATAAATAAGTGGGCAAAGCTATCACTAATGCAATTAATTTGACAATGTAGAGCAAATACTAACTAAAGATTCAAGAACAAAATAGGCAGGCAAGGAGATACAATTACGTTAAAATATAAAACTATTAAAATATCAAAACAAGAGAGGAACAATAAAACCTAGATTGCATCCCTTGGAGTTAACGAAAATCTGGTCGGCGGTGGATTGCGACGAGCTGACTGCAATTGAAAATTTGAATGGCACTGAAGAAACGGAGCAAGGAAGGGTGTAATCCAATGGCAAAGTGATTCTTGTCTTCTTCAAGATGATGAAGAAAATGGTCGTCCTTTTTGATTCTCTGATGTTGAACTAGAACCCTTAATTTCTAATTAAATAAATTGTCAACTTTTTAAGCCTCCAAGCAATTTCATGGGAAATTCGGTGACCGGAAGATGGTGATGACCTCAGAAACCGACGAGAGAGAGAGAGAAACCAGACGAACACCAAACGGAATCATATCAGCTAATTCTCTTGACGAACTCACGATTCTTCAACAGGCTTCAGTCGGCACTAGGGTTTCAATCCGGGCCGAGCACGAACAACATCCAATTCAAATTTATCGACAGAAAATGCAGAAAGTTTAGACGTATGGAATTGAATCAAATCACTGATTCTTCTAAAGTACGCACACATCAGGGAACACGAAAACATCTTGAAATTGCGACGGAAGCCTAGACCAATACGATACAGTGAACCGATAATGGGTGTTTTACCCAGTTGAAGAAGAAGATGAAGATGGAAGAAGAAACAGAGAAACAAAGGAAGACGCTGAATAATGAATCTCTTTTACATATAGATAACTAATAAAATATTAAATATATATATATATATATATATATATATATGTGTGTGTATGTGTATGTGTGTGTGTGTATATAAATATTTAGGATATATATAGTCCTTAATTAAAATTATTTTTGACTATTTCACTAAATACCGACTAACTTCGGTCACTTATTTTAATAAAATCAAATTAAAAAAATAAAAATCAACCGATTTCGGTCGTTTAGTTTATGATCAAATGGTCAAATATTCACTTAAATGTACCGTCCGCCTTTTCTGACCGAAGTCGGTCGAAAATCTATAAATTAGAGCCCCAACGACGGGCTTTCTTCCCCATTTTTCTATTTTCTCTATCTCCCATTCTCTCCTTCACCCTACTCCATCCTAAAGTGATTTCACCCAAATCCCACCCGAAATCTATTCCTACCTCTATTCTCCCCCCAAATCTATTCCTACCTCCATTCTCCCCCAAAATCAAAGTCCCCCATCATCCCCATCTCGTCAGCCACCGCCGCTGCCGCCGCCGCCGCTGCCACCTTCTCTGCCGCAACTGTCTCACTTTCTTCTCCTCCACCACCACTTCTTCGCCGCCCCCGCTGCTTCCACCACCCACCTCACTTCTAACCACTATTCAACCGCCGTTGCTTCCATCACCTGAAGGTTAGTCACCAATATTTTTTTAAAGTTACTTTAATTCTGAAATTTAGGGTTTAATTTATTGTTCTGTTAGTATTTATTGCTTTTAGAAATTTAGGGTTTATTGATTTAGGGGGCACTAATATTGTTCTATTGGTATTTATTGCTTTTAGAAATTTAGAGTTTATTGATTTAGGGGACACTAATATTGTTCTATTAGTATTTATTGCTTTTAGAAAATTAGGTTAACTAATTGTGTTAGTCTAATTGAATGTGTTAATAAATTATAATTGAATGAGTTAGTCTAATTGAATATTTTAATAAATTATAATTGAATGAGTTAGTCTAATTACAATTAATGCTAGTGTTATCTATCTTGAAAGTCTTTCAATTATATTGCCCGTTAATGGTCTAACTGAATTTGAAAAGAACTTATTTAGGGATATATGAGAACTTTAAAATTAATATGCACTCAAATTATTTAAATTAACTGCTTTGTAACTAAAGTTTTTTATCTAACTTATTTCTATAAATTAATTTGAATAGTCAATTAATATAACATGTAATTTATTTGTTCTTTGTGTAGATGAAACATCGTAGTTGGATGTATAATATGAATTATCATAATCGCCGATTTTTAAGGGAGAAATTTATAGAAGGGGTTAAGGAATTTATTAGGCATGCAATGTCAGTTGAACCATTTTGGATTGGAGGGATGATTAGGTTTCCTTATACGAAGTGCAAGTGTTTGAATTTTTTGGTTCGGAGGATGTTACGACTCATCTTTATAGAAAGGGGTTTATGGATAATTATTTTTAGTGGACTAGTCATGGAGAGGTGGATGGTAGTGATGGTGTATTTCATAACGTAGTTGTTGGTAGAAGTAGTATGTCGGTGGAGAATAATCAACATCCTAGATACCATAAAATGGTTGAGGATGCTTTTGGGATGCACTTCGTGTTGAACCCCATGAAAGTGTTCAACAAGTTCCTATCAAAGAGGCAGAATATTTTTATGAACAGTTAGAGGCCGCTAGTCGTCCACTATGTGAAGGGAATATGCACTCTCAGTTGTATGTTGCGATTAGATTATTAAGTATCAAATTAGATACCAATATTTCTCAAGCGGGAATGGATATTTTTATTGGCCTTATGAGTGAATTAGTTGACCCAACTTTCAACATACTTGAAGATTTCTATAAGGGCTCTCGTCTATGAGAATCGATTGTTGTGAAGATGGTCAATGGGTAAGATTTATTTATTACTTCTTTTCTTTTGCTGAATTATAATAACTAGTCTATTTAATGTAATTGCTATGTTGCAGGTTCATACCTAGTCATCAGACTACAAAGATAAGCACTGAAGTTCTTGGCCAGTTGTATGATGCACCCTATGTGGCTTGGAGTGATTTTTTACCAGAGCTCGTGGAGCAATTTTTCAACCAATTTAAGGTTTTAATACAATTCTTATCTATTTAAGCATTATATTAATAATATTTTTATCTGACGTTACACACTTCTTTTACAGACTAAGTGTGCATGAGAGGACCGGCATAACAACATCATTCTTGCCAATTTTGAGTTCAAATGCCATAAGAGACTATCCGATTCCTTCTATTCTGCTGGGAAGAAAAACAAGAAGCCTTCATGGTTTCTACCGCATTTATGGGAGGATCCGTTGAGGCAATGGGCCACTGAGGATTTCGAGAAGAGGAATGAACAAGGAAAGAAGGGTCGAGCATCTGAGAAGGGTGACTCTTTGTATTATGTGGGTGCAGGGAGCATGGGGACTACGAGGAGACTACTGGTAATTCCTTAAAGCATATAAATCTATTTTTTATCAAACTATATTTATTTTAATTTAGTTAACTGGCTTTATTATATTTGTAGGAAACAAATATGGGAGGAAGCTGACTCATGATGAGTTCTTCATGGAGACTCACATCCAGAAGAAGAAGGCACCGACAGATCCAAGTAAATGGGTCGAGAACCGGACGGAGAATATGTAAGTTTTATAACTACTATAACTTAAAATTAATGTTTATAATATTATATAGTTAATAATTTACTACCTTATAAATAAAGGGTCGATGTAAGACTACTGTGGAGGATTACAGTCAGAGATTACCACCGAATAAGTAAGGCGACCCACCTTCTATTTCAGACGAAGAAGCGCAGAAGATATGGTTGGATGTTATCAGTGGTCCTAAAAAGGGGATAGCATACGACCTTCCAGAGAGATCATTTCGGCGCTACAGGGCTGGATAGCAAGATATAGGAACTTCCACCTAGGGCGAGACACTTGATAGGTCGACTTTCTCAGCTATGAAGAAGAAGATCATAAAGTTGTCGCCAGAACTTGAAAAGGCAAAGGCTAGAGAAGAAAAAAGAGATAAACAATTTGATAGTATTCAAGGCCAGCTAGAAAATAGGGACTAATAATCTAATGTCCGTCAAGTTCAGCTGGCCAATCTTCTTACTAGTGGTGCTTTCCGATTCTCCGATCTCGTGAGTCTTCTCTAGATGCTAATCCTTCTCGTCAAGATCCTTCGAATCATGTCGATGATGAATCTTCTAGTAGTGGAGACGGAGATGATATAGTAGAAAACACTCATTGAATAATGTTTATATTATACTTGAAGTTTTAACTTGTGAAAAGTTTAGTTGTTAGAATTTTTGAAACTCTATAAATGTTGTTAATATAGTTTGGTTAGTTGTTATTATTGTTATTGGTTGAATGTCAGTATTGTAATGCTGCCATTATCGGTTGTTATTGGCCGTTGACAGGTGGTGCAGGTATAAAACAGTCATATTCTGCCAAAGTTTTACCTAGAAAACCTACCGCATATCGACCGAAGTCGGCCGAAAATGTTAAAATTAAAATCCCAGAAATTCAATATTACCGACCGATTTCGGTCGGTGTAAGCAATAAAAAATTTCCAAGTTTTGAAATTACCGACCGAAATCGGTCAGAATTTGTGTTTTTAAATTTAATATATTTTATTATTTCCGACCAACTTCGGTGGGAAAGGTAGAATTTTTTAAAAATTAAAATATCGACTGATATAGGTAGCTAATGTGAAAAATAATTAAAAATTATTTTCTCGAATACCGACCGATTTCGGTCAGTATTTATAGTTTTCCAACATCTAGTGTCACATAATTTGGTCAAACTATGGTTGAATTTACCGACCGATTTCGGTCAGAATTTTCGAACAGTTTTCAGTCGCTAGACGTTAGCGACCACTCATTTTTTGACGAACTGAAGTCAGTCGGAAATCGGTCGGTATTCCTTAGATTCCGACCGATTTTGGTCGGAATCTCTGATCGGCTTCGGTCGCTAGACGTTAGCGACCACTCCTTTTTTGACGAATTGAAGTCGGCCAGAAGTCAGTCGGTATTTCTTAGATTCCGACCGATTTCTAGTAGTGTAAGCTACTGAGTTCGGCCAAGCTGTAAGCTATGCTCTAACTACTCCCTGGCCTTATGAAGCACAAGAGTGGAGCTACAAAAAGAAGATTTAGTGTGAAGTTGTGGGAGAAAAGGATTGCTTGAGAAGGACAAGAGAGGATGGTAGAGAATGATGAGAATATGGGAGAGTAGTGAAGGAGATCTCCTGGCCTTGAAGATAAAGAACACTACTGGCCTCTATTTTTCCCATTTATGCTCTTAAAATTCTTTTCAATCATTTTTCCTGTGCATAGTTACTCATATGACTTAAGTTCACTAAACTCAAGGTGTATAAATTTTTATCAGATCTATAAGTTAATTTTTGACAAATAATTCTTCATAATGAACCTGATATGATTACTTAAAAATAGAGTAATACTTGTTAAAAGCAATTTAATTTAACTGATGGTATAAAATTGTTTAAAGCTACTGTTAGTATATATATATTAAATCCACTTATTATAATTACTAAACATTAATGTCCGAGAATGTACTAAGCTCCACGGTAGCGGAGACACCTAGCAACTAATTAATGGTAGCAGTTTTATATATATATATATATATATATATATATATATATATATATGTATGTATATGTATATAAAAAACTGCTTTAGAATAAATAATAGGAGTATATATTATATATACAATGGGTCAAAATGATTTGAAAAATAATACTACAAAGTAAACATTAATTTTGGATAGAAGTTTAAAACCCTCCCGGCCCAAATTAAGCTCATGTACAAGCTAAATTTTAATAGTGGAGTGACATAATTTGTACTAATCTTGTTTTCGTTACTACAGTCAGACTTCTCTATAACAATATTCTTATATAACAATATTTCTCTATAAAAGCCAAGCTTTTTCGGAACCAATTTTTATGTTATGTTATAATATATGTTCTCTATAACAGTACTTCGTTATAACATCCAAAAACATTTAAAACAAACGAGAATGTTATAAAGAGATTTGACCGTATATACCTTTGACGATAACATCTTGCTTAGCGATTCAACACAAATTCAGTACGTTTTGTGGACCTTGCTATCCTTTAAACCATACAACTTGCGGCATCCAGGTGGTTGGGTGGGGTACAACTTTCAATGTCATCAGTATCCCATTAGTAACGTACCCAAAATTTTGGACAATGTGTCCAACTGTAATCGCTATTTGTTAGGATCGATCTCAAACGCTTACCATTACGCCAAAAGCTATAGCTAATAGCCCTAACTTTATTTCTTAATTACGTCCACCAAACAAAATATCATATTCGACCACGACTCCGATTCGGACCATCCCATCCCCCTTGTGAGCCTTGCCATAGATAGGCTGGTGGTGTTACCCAACACAATTCTTACTTAAAATTGTTTTTGACTATTGTATATATACATATTTTTATAAAAATATATAGGTTATTTACAATCACACACATGATAAAGAAACTATAAAGAAATTAACTTTTGTAGAACAGTATATCCAGTGACGTCCCTTGTTAAAAGTTGTCTCCATCATTGTATCCCATGACACATCCTTTAATGCTCCATATAGAGAGGAATATTCTTCTGATGCAATAACAGTATTTCCACGTCTTAATGGGAGGGTCCTAGCTACTTGTATTGCTAACCCAATTATAGAGCAAATGAGTCATGTGAGCAGTTGTGTCTCTCTACAATATAAATATATACTACACTTAACAATGAAACAGATTCCAAATTTTAATTTAATAGATTCAATCTTTGAAATTATAGGTTCAAATTTAAATTTTTTTTACAATTTTATTATTTTTTATATATGTATTTATGTTGCGTGTATAAAATATTAAATTCAGTTGAATCCGTAGCTCTAAGGTTATTTCAGCCTATGAATAAATAAACAAATAAAGAATATTTTCATCTATTATTAGACTTCAAGCCGATCACTGGTCAAAATCTGATGCATCCTCTGTAGTCATATAATGCTAGCCATTTGCAATTCGGATACGATTGTCGTTATTTCATCTGACTTTCAGAGGAATGGAAAGCTCACTTATTTTGCTCCCAATGTTCTTAAAGGGTACCATTAAAGTCAACCAAAAATAATGTGAGCAAAAGGAATNTATATATATATATATATATATATATATATATATATATATGTATGTATATGTATATAAAAAACTGCTTTAGAATAAATAATAGGAGTATATATTATATATACAATGGGTCAAAATGATTTGAAAAATAATACTACAAAGTAAACATTAATTTTGGATAGAAGTTTAAAACCCTCCCGGCCCAAATTAAGCTCATGTACAAGCTAAATTTTAATAGTGGAGTGACATAATTTGTACTAATCTTGTTTTCGTTACTACAGTCAGACTTCTCTATAACAATATTCTTATATAACAATATTTCTCTATAAAAGCCAAGCTTTTTCGGAACCAATTTTTATGTTATGTTATAATATATGTTCTCTATAACAGTACTTCGTTATAACATCCAAAAACATTTAAAACAAACGAGAATGTTATAAAGAGATTTGACCGTATATACCTTTGACGATAACATCTTGCTTAGCGATTCAACACAAATTCAGTACGTTTTGTGGACCTTGCTATCCTTTAAACCATACAACTTGCGGCATCCAGGTGGTTGGGTGGGGTACAACTTTCAATGTCATCAGTATCCCATTAGTAACGTACCCAAAATTTTGGACAATGTGTCCAACTGTAATCGCTATTTGTTAGGATCGATCTCAAACGCTTACCATTACGCCAAAAGCTATAGCTAATAGCCCTAACTTTATTTCTTAATTACGTCCACCAAACAAAATATCATATTCGACCACGACTCCGATTCGGACCATCCCATCCCCCTTGTGAGCCTTGCCATAGATAGGCTGGTGGTGTTACCCAACACAATTCTTACTTAAAATTGTTTTTGACTATTGTATATATACATATTTTTATAAAAATATATAGGTTATTTACAATCACACACATGATAAAGAAACTATAAAGAAATTAACTTTTGTAGAACAGTATATCCAGTGACGTCCCTTGTTAAAAGTTGTCTCCATCATTGTATCCCATGACACATCCTTTAATGCTCCATATAGAGAGGAATATTCTTCTGATGCAATAACAGTATTTCCACGTCTTAATGGGAGGGTCCTAGCTACTTGTATTGCTAACCCAATTATAGAGCAAATGAGTCATGTGAGCAGTTGTGTCTCTCTACAATATAAATATATACTACACTTAACAATGAAACAGATTCCAAATTTTAATTTAATAGATTCAATCTTTGAAATTATAGGTTCAAATTTAAATTTTTTTTACAATTTTATTATTTTTTATATATGTATTTATGTTGCGTGTATAAAATATTAAATTCAGTTGAATCCGTAGCTCTAAGGTTATTTCAGCCTATGAATAAATAAACAAATAAAGAATATTTTCATCTATTATTAGACTTCAAGCCGATCACTGGTCAAAATCTGATGCATCCTCTGTAGTCATATAATGCTAGCCATTTGCAATTCGGATACGATTGTCGTTATTTCATCTGACTTTCAGAGGAATGGAAAGCTCACTTATTTTGCTCCCAATGTTCTTAAAGGGTACCATTAAAGTCAACCAAAAATAATGTGAGCAAAAGGAATCATTAGGTCAATGAATATGCCTAGTCGCCTAAAATAATGTGAGCAAAAGTAGTCATCAGGTTAATGAATATGCCTGGTCGATTTCATAGGCGTTTGCATAATATTTGATAAAAGAGGATAGTTTGGAGCACGAAATATCTCGCAGACATGTAGAATCTGACGAAGGTCCGTAAGGGGTATAATGTAGGCAGTCTACTCTGATGCACCACGGCCCAAATTTATGACTTATAGGTCACAGCAAAATAATTTTACTGTTGTTGTAATGTTCCCCTTCTTAAATAATATTTGATTGAAATAGATTTTATTTTTAAATATTCGAAGTTAATAATGAAATAATGTATATAATGTGCTATGTTTCAACATGAATTTCACCGACTTATGTTCTTATGATATGACCACTGACATATTATGATATGTTAGAAAACTATAAGAAAACTATAATTATTTTTACTGCATGAAAAGATGCCTGTTAAGATAAGACACTTGATGTTTGTAATCGAAAAAGTTAATTAGCATCACTTTGCACTATGTGTTGAACGAATATTTTGATAGTTAAGTAAATGGGCCTTATTAGGTCTTTGTTCTCTTAGATAATGATTAAAGATTTTGTGTCTGAAATGATTATACCTTTCAACATATTTCCGATAAGGATCAGTGCCTGAAAAACTTGTGCAACGTACGTTAACTTGTCAAGAGCTACAGCAAATTCAAGCCTATCATCTACTAGTGTAAAAGCAAGTAGAAGTCTCTCATTGGTTTTAATCGAATTACAAACACAATTGATGTTTTAACTTCAATACCATACAAGAGGGGTGATTTGTGTGGCATCCAATTTTTCACGTGCACAGATTATAGAAGGACCTGGTTCTTCTATGTGTTCCTTATTCTATTGTTGCGGAATAATAAATGCAGAAATTAAAGAACACAAGGATTTTTACATTGAAAACACCTGGCTTAAAAGGTGAAAAAGCCACGACCTACTTCCCATTGGATTTTTCCAAAACTCTTCACTAAATTACTGAGCCAAAAACTACATTTACAAAATACTTTTGTAAACCTAGGATTAACTCTAATCCCGTTGTGGCACACAACCTCTAATTATTGCGATAACTTCAAGTTAACTCTAACTTGAATACTTTGAGTACCTATTACAATTGCCTCTAAATAAAGCTGAAAGATACACTATAAAAACACATACTACAATTGAACTAGAATAAAAGACAGACACTTGGAACTGGTTCTTCTATCTGGTTCATGTAGTTTCAGGTTCGCACACTTGAATCACACACGAACTGCTTGCAAAATGCCTTGCTATTTTGCTCTCAATTCACATTTAACTTCTACTTTTGTGCGTCACCTGTAGAATGAGAACATCCTGCGATTTATAGAGTTAGTGGAGTAGAAAATAACTAGAGTTCTAATGCTACTCTTCCTTGGTGGAAGAGTTCTAGTTGATTTCAACCTCTAACTACTCCCTTATCTTGGATAGTGTTCTCTTTGATTAAGGAGTCCTTCTCCTTATCAATCATGCAACCCTTTTCAATCAGGAGATATTAATTAGACCAAGTTAAGCTTATCTCCTTTACGCGCATCCCACGTGCTCAAATCTGCCTGTATCTATGCACACAAGGGATGGACCTGGTTCATGCGTGAGCTTCCTTTGTCAATCTTCAAAACTAACCTTCACTTAGGTCAACAAATCCTCCATTTTTGATGATAACAAATTCTGTGCTTTTCATAGGCTTAGGCCTTGTTTCAACTTAGCTCAACATCAACACAATGTTAGAATTATTTTTTCTTTTTATCATTTATCATCAAGGACCGGGTTCATTAGGTTATAAACATCACTGTTCAAAGTATAAAGCACAACCTTTTTTCTCCCTTTTGGCATCATCGAAAAATTGCATAAAAATGTGTAATTCTCAGATTTTAAAACTTATTCATGGCCATTGGGGCTACTTCAAATGCATTCATGGATTAATCATCAATAATCAAGCTAAGAATTTAAACTATCAGAGAAATATAAATAGACAGTTAGAGCAAAAACCAACAAATTTCATTGATAGTTGATATGATTCTTCCACAAAACACAAAAATAAATAAAAATACTGAAAACATGAGCAACCAAGAAACATTCCAAACTGGGTCACTGAAATGTCTACACTGGGCTAGAAGTTTAAGGCTTGGAAGAACTGGGGGCTTGGTTTTTGGCTTGGAAAAGTTTCAGCATGTCTTGAAGAATTCCATCATTCTTCTCCTTTTCCCTTGCTAGTTCAGTTTTGAGAGCATCTCTCTCAAACTCTACCTTAACCAATCGTATCTTCAGCCTTGCTATCTCAGCCTCCTTTTCCCTATTCTCCTGCACCAAGGCTCTGACCTTGCTATTGACTGGTGTCCTTTTGGATGAACCGGGTTCATTTGGAGTGGCATGGACCTCATAATCACAAGCAATCAGAGTGTTAGCCCTAAAGTGATCTTTGCCTGTAGCCATCTCCCACTTCTTCAGGGGCACCTTATAATGTGCAAGCACAGCTGTGAGAATGAAGCCAGAGGGAATGGCATGAGCCTTGGAGCCATTGATAACCCTATCAAGAAACTGGATTATAAATCCAGGCCAGTTAATCTGCCTCTCACTATCCAAGCATTCCATCAAAACCAAGTCCATGAAGTTGGCAATGTGCCTCCTTTCCTGCCTAGGCAGAACACACTTGTTGATGAATTCAAATAGCACCTTGTTTGGTGGCTTCATTTCACTCTTGTACACAGCCTTGGGCTCATGTTCCTCCTCATTGTCGATGAATTTTCTGGTGATGGCAAGGGCAGTGGGAAGGTTTTCTAGACTTGGCCATTTCAACTTTGTGTAATCATTGTACCCCTCAGCAGGTACGCCTAGAATCTCACCAAGCTCCTTTTTATCGAAAGAAATTTGCACCCCTTTTACCAGGATGGTAACCCTTCCATCCTTCACTTTAGTTTTTGCCATGAACTCAATAATTTCACCCCTTGACAACCTGTCATCCATCTGAAGAACCATGTCCTTCCAGCCTTGCACTTCTAATTTCTCTAACAGCAGCACCATCCCTTCCTCCTCCAAATCCCTGAGGAGTCTACCCTTCATAATTGTTCTTTTGCCAAATTTGGCCATCTTGTCCTTTTAGCTGTCTGATTCATCTTCCTCTTCTCCACTCCATTCCTCTTCTTCAGCAATTTTTACTTGTTTGGTTTTTACTGCAGACCTGGTCCTTTTTGCCAGAGTGGATGGTTCCGCAGACTTTGACATAGAAGTAGACTTCTTAGTGGAAGTCTTGGCTTTCTTGGGCTTGGGAGTCTGAACCTCCACTTCTGCAATCACATCTTCATCTTGATGGACCAAGTCCATCTTATCAACATCAACAACCTTACCAGGCTCACCTATCTTCTTCTTCCCTTTGTCCACCTTTGTTTTTTGTTTTCTTCTAAGGCTCTTTGCAATGCTGCCTCATTCTTCTTTAGCTGACTTCTTGTGGCTCCTTCTCGTGAGGGAGGACTTTCAACAATGTCAGAAGGGGCATCCTTCCTTTTCTTGTTAGCCCTAGCAGTGCCAGGGGTATTAGCCTTGGAAGTTCTCTTCTTTGTGGGGTTGTAGTTGTCTCCTACTTTCTTCAATAGTTCTGTGAGGGTTTCTTCAACTGATGAACCAGGTTCATCTACATTTTGCCCAAGTTTAATCAGCCCTTCAGTGGCTTCTCCAGACACTGTTCCCCCTGTTGTTTTGACACTTTCCTCCACATTATATGCTCCACAAATAGCCATTCTACCTGTATCAGGGGTGGGTGAAGAATCAACCACTCTTTTACCCATTCCCCTTTCTTCACTACGAGCACACTCACTCTCCTTTTCTTTTTCCTTTTTATTTTTACCACCTCTCCTTCTGGACTCAGAAGTTTCTACATCCACCACAAATCCAACCAAAATAAACCTATTCTCCAGATTTTCAGCCAACTCAAAAATGATCGCAGTAGTAGTATTTGGGCTAGAGATTACCTGTTCAGTATCAGAAGACCCAGTTTCTTCCCCCGCAGTCGCAGACTTGAAAGAGTCGTCAGATTTATGGGGTTTGTGGTTTTGGATAGCTTTTAGTTGTGCCTTTAATTTCTTTGATAACGCACTTCCAGCCACAGTCTTGCGAGCAAGCATTTTTACTCTTCTTTTCTTAGGCTGAGGAGTGGTTGAAGATGAAGATCATGGTAGGGGTGTACCAGGGTTATCAGAAGAGTTAGTCATTTTGTGCTTGGTTTTGGAAGAAGGAAGAGAGGTAGATTGAAATTTGGAGAATGAAAGAAGATAGAAAGATTTTCGACGGTTTGAGAATTATGAAGAGAAGGCAGAGAAGATGATGATCAATTTAAAGAAAGATGGGTAATTAATGGGTAGTGGTAGGCTCATCAGAACCAAGGGGGTAATTAGAAGTCTAATCAAACTGAAATGTTAATTTTGAATAAACGGTGGAGTCTTCCCTAGAATCTAGGTGTTTTAATTTGGTTAGGATTCTCTTGAACGGAACTAGTTCAATTTAATTAGATAAGTTTAAGAGAAATTTGGACTTAGGTCGAACTCTGCTCATGATTCAAATATTATTATTTCAAATTGTGTAGAGTGTAGAAAACATACTGTGTTATCTAGATGAACCAACATTGATTGATGAACCAGGTTCTTCACTGAAAATCCTCTTGTACATATCTAAATTTGCCAAAATAGAGAAAGTATCATTAGAGATTAATGAGTTATTTTAACACATGGCACAAGAGTATACTATTTGTAGTATGAGACTGAGCAAAAATTAATCTAGTTATTTACATAATTTCCAGATTTTCTAACCAAAATTTGTTTTTCAATATATTGTTTTCGTTGTGAATTCTGAACTGGTCCTGTTAGGTGATCTTAATCATCCCTAATTCTAACATGTTCCTTTCAAAGTGATCTATACTTAAGGCTTTTGTGAAGATGTCAGTTATTTTCTTGTCAGTAGCATAAAATTCCACAGTGATCAACTCCTTTTCATAGTTATCCCTCAAAAAGTGATGCCTAACATCTATGTGCTTAGTTCTCTTATGATGAACCGGGTTCTTGGTCATACTAATTACACTAGTGTTATCACAAAAAATAGGGATACAACCAACATCAATTCCAAAATCCTTTAATTGTTATTTGATCCATAACAATTGAGCACAACATGAGGCAGCAACAACATACTCAGCTTCAGTAGTAGATAAGGCCACTGAATTTTGTTTTTTGGTGGCCCAAGACACAAGACATGAGCCAAGCAAGTGTGCCATACCTGAGGTGCTCTTTCTATCCACAAGAAAACCTGCACAATCAGCATGAACATATCTCACAAGATTGAAATTACTACCTTTTGGATACCAAAGATAAAGATCAGTGGTACCTTTTAGATATCTCAAAATTCTCTTGACAGCTGTCAAGTGAGACTCCTTCGGATTTTTCTGAAATCTTGCACAAAGGCCTACACTGAAAATAATGTCAGGTCTACTAGCAGTAAGATATAACAATGAGCCAATCATTCCCCTATACAACTTCTGATCAACAGATGAACCGGGTTCATCTATATCCAACTTTGTAGCTGTTGCAATAGGAGTGTCAATTTATTTGGAGTCTTCCATTTTAAACCTTTTAAGCAACTCTATTACATACTTATGTTGATGGATCATAGTTCCATTTGAATTTTGTTTAATTTGTAAGTCTAAAAAGAAATCAAGCTCACCCATCATACTCATTTCAAATTCACTCCCCATTAGTTTAGCAAATGCTTTACTTAACTTATCAGTAGTTGCTCCAAAGATTATATCATCAGCATATATCTGAACTACCAAGAGATCTTTACCTTTTTCTTTCAAGAACAAAGTATTGTCAATTTTACCCCTCTTGTAGTCATGCTCAAGAAAAAACTTTGATAATCTTTCATACCATGCTCTTGGCGTCTGCTTGAGCCCATAAAGTGCTTTGTCAAGTTTGTACACATGATCAGGACTCTCCTTGCTTCCAAACACCGGAGGTTGCTTGACAAACACTTCTTTCTTTAGATAGCCATTGAGGAAGGCACTCTTGACATCCATCTGGTGGAAGGTAAATTCCATGTAAGCAGCAAAGGCTATAAGGAGTCTTATTGCTTCCAACCTTGCAACTGGAGCAAAGGTTTCATCGTAGTCTCTGCCCTCCTCTTGGCTATATCCTTGAACCACCAATCTTGCCTTGTTCCTTGTAACTTTTCCATCTTCATCAATTTTGTTTCTGAAGACCCATTTTGTGCCAATTACTGATCTGTCCAAGGGTCTTGGTACCAGATGCCAAACTTGACTCCTTTCAATTTGGTTGAGTTCATCTTGCATTGTATTTACCTAATCTGCATCCTGTAAAGCCTCAGCAATATTTTTAGGTTTAATAAGAGATAAGAAACCATCAAAAGCACAAAGATTCTTTAATGAAGATCTGGTTTTGATTCCAGAGGTTGGATCAGTAATTATGTTATCAATGGGATAAGAACTTTAATACTTGTAAGATTTCACAACTAACTAGTTTCCCCTTGATGTTCTTTCAGTGTTTTGTTATTGTGGAACAAGTTCATGGACAGGTTACATTGAGGTTTGGGGATCATTTCCTCTTTGTTCTGCTCCCCCTGTCATGTTTCTCTAGGTGGAAGAACCTGTTCCGTCACCTGCTCCTTCTTCCAGTGCAGCTTTAGTCTGGTCTATGGTTTCATTTAAGTTTCTTACCAGCCCAATTGCTTCATTATCATGTTCCTGTCTCTCAGAAAGAATGTTAGTTTCACCAAAAACCGCATGAACACTTTCTTCAACACACATAGTTATTTTGTTATAGACTTTATAAGCTTTGCTATGTAAAGAATATCCCAAGAATACTCCCTCATCACTTCTGGGATCAAACTTGCCTAGGGAGTCTTTACCATTGTTGTGCACAAAGCACTTGCATCTGAATGCCCTAAGATGGGATATATTTGATTTTCTTCCTTTAAGTAACTCATAGGGAGTCTTCTCAACAAGAGGTCTAGTCATGCATCTCTTTATGATGCAGCATGCAGTATTTACACCTTCTGTCCAGAAGCTATGAGGTAGTTGACTAGAAGGAAGCATAGTCCTAGTCATATCTTCAAGTGTCCTATTCTTTCTTTCAACTACTCCATTTTGTTGTGGAGTCCTAGGAGCAGCAAAATTATGATATATGCCATGCTCATCACAAAATTTAGCAAAATTAGTATTTTCAAATTCAGTGCCATGATCAGACCTAATTGATGCAAGTTGATTACCTAGTTGTTTCTGAGTTTTTCTAACAAAAGAAGTGAACATGTCAAATGCTTCATCTTTAGATACTAAAAATAATGTCCAAGTAAACCTAGAGTAATCATCAACAAGCAACATCACGTATCTTTTACCACATATGCTTAATGTTCTCATTGGACCACAGAGACCCATATGGACCAGTTCCATTTTTTTGGTGGTACTTACCACTTTCTTGCATTTAAATGAGGATCTTACCTGTTTCCCACTTGCACAAGTCTCTCAAACTTTGTCTTCCTTGAACTTGATGTTAGGCAGTCCTATCACCAAGTCCTTGGAGACTAATTTGTTGAGTTGACTCAGAGTTGCATGTCCAAGTCTCTTGTGCCAAAGGATGGGATCATTGTCCAACACACTTAAGAAAGTGAGTTCATTTTCTAACAGTGTGGACAGATCTATAAAACAATCTTGTCAGTGGTAAGATTAATCAGAAAGCATTTAGTAGAGGTGAATGCTACCAAGTTACCTCTATCACACAGTTGTGATAAACTAATTAGACTGTATTTTAGGCTGTCTATCAAATAGACATTCTCAGTCGAGAGAGAGTCAGTCTTACCTACCTTACCAACCCCAATGATCTCACTTTTCTTCCCATTTCCAAAGGAGACATTACCTCCTTTGAGGTCCTCAAGTGAAAGGAACTGGTTCTTGCTTCCTGTCATGTGCTTTGAGCAGCTAGTATCCATATACCATATATGGCTGCTCCTTTTCACTTAGACCTGCAAAAGGAAATCAGAGGTTAGTCTTAGGAACCCAAACTAGTTTGGGTCCCTTTCTATAGGCAAAAGGATGAATCAAATTCTTTTTAGCCCAACTTGGCAGCCTAATTTTCCCTTGAGCAAACTTTTTTTTCTTTTGACTAGCCTTTTCTTTTGCAGTGTATTCACTTTTATAGTGACTTGTCTTACCACAGTGTGTGCAAATTTTGTTCTCAGGAAGTGTGAGATACTTGCTTTTGGGATCCCATTTAGTTGGTAGATTCCCAAAGCCAATTCCTCTTCTATTGCTACTATGATGTTCCTGTAGCCATGACATTGCATCGGAGGACCTGTTCCATTTACAAAGTTCTGTCTAGTTTATGCTTGAACTTACCTAGATCCTCTGTCAGAATTCTTACATGCTCATCCTTCTTATACAACTCATCTTTTAGTTTACCTACATTTTCTTCTAGAGTGAGTTGTGTGCAATCAGATGTCTTCTTACTTGTTCCTAATTTCAGTTTTAGGTTTTCAAATATAAGTTCTAGTATATTTGATTCAAATGCATGAACCTGGTTCTTTGGAGCAGTATTTTCACTTACAGTCTCACTAACTCTAAGTTCCAGGTTCTTACACTTTGCTTTTAAAATCACACATTCCTTAGAAAACTGTTCCTTTTCATTGTTTATATCCTCAAATTCATCAATGAAATCTAGAAGTAACTCAGATATCCTTTCTTTAGACAAAATCTTAATCTTGTCTTTTAGATGGATTATACTTACTTCAGATTCCTCATCGGATTCTCCAATTTCCATAAGTGCTTGTTCATCTCCATCTTCATCATCTGAGTCCTCATCTGAACTTTCTCCCCAAGTAGCAACCATAGCCTTTATTGATCCTTTGTTCTTCTTGGGATGAACCTGTTCATTCTTTCTGTTTTTTCATTCAGCTCTTTCTTTCTTCCATTTAATTTCACATTGAGGGCAGTTTTTGATGTGGTGATCAGTTTTCCACACTTGTAGCAGCCCTCATTGGTCTATTTTTCAGTAACCCTTGGTTTGCTGTAGCCTCCACTTCTTGAAGAACCCCTTTCCTCTCCTTAGGTACTTCATGAATTCCTTTGTGATCATAGCCATTTCATCTTCCTCTAGATCAGAACCTTCAGTGATTCTGAGTGCCAGACTCTTTTCCTTCTTGGGTACATCCATCTTCATGGTTTGCCTTCTAAGTTCATAAGCAGTGAGATTTCCAATTAGCCCATCCAACCTAAGAGTGGCAATGTTCTTTGATTCCTGAATGGCAGTGATTTTGCTCTCCCAAGTAACTGTCAGAACCCTTGCTTAAGTTTATTTGTCAGTGTGGTGAACCTTGTATACATCTCTTGGATGATTTCCCCTTCCTTCATGGTGAAATTCTCATATTAAGAATATAGTAGTGTTCCTCTGGACCTCTTCACTTGAGGTGTTCCTTCATGGGGCACTTGCAAAGTGTCCCAGATTTCCTTAGCAGTGGTACAGCTTTGGATTCTACTGTACTCTTTTGGACCGAGTCCACAAACAAGTCATTTATTGGCTTTAGCATTCTTCTCCCATTTCCTCAAGTCGTCAGCAGTGCAGTCAGCTCTTGTTTTTGGCACCTCTTCTCCTTCGGCATTTATCTTCATAGTAGCCAGTGGACTATCTGTGACAGTGTCCCATAGCTCATAGTCTTCTCCTATGATGTGATCTCTCATCCTATTTTTCCACCAAGAATAATACTGGTCGTTGAAGAGTGGTGGCCTAGCAGTGGATTGCCCTTCCCAGTTTCCAGGTGGTGCAATTATCTTGATCTTCTCCTAAGTTGTTAGGCTCTTCAAGGATAACCTGCTCTGATACGAATTGATGTTTTAACTTCAATACCACACAAGAGGGGGGTGATTTATGTGACGTCCAATATTTTACGTGCACAGATTATAGAAAGACATGGTTCTTCTATGTGATCCTTATAGTACTGTTGTGGAATAATAAATGCAGAAATTAAAGAACACAAGGATTTTTACGCGGAAAACACCTGGCTCAAAAGGTAAAAAACCACGACCTACTTCTCAGTAGGATTTTCCCAAAACTCTTCACTAAATCACTGAGCCAAAAACTGCATTTACAAAATACTTTTGTAAATCTAGGATTAATTCTAATCCCGTTGTGGCACACAACCTCTAACTGTTGCGACAACTTCAAGTTAACTCTAATTTGAATACTCTGAGTACCTATTATAATTGCCTCTAAATAAAGCTGAAAGATACACTATAAAAACACATACTACAATTGAACTAGAATAAAAGATAGACACTTGGAACTGGTTCTTCTATCTGGTTCATGTAGTTTCAGGTTTGCACACTTGAATCACACACGAACTGCTTGCAAAATGCCTTGCTATTTTGCTCTCAATTCACGTTTAACTTCTGCTTTTGTGCGTCACCTGTAGAATGAGAACATCCTGCGATTTATAGAATTAGTAGAGTAGAAAATAACTGGAGTTCTAATACTACTCTTCCTTGGTGGAAGAGTTCTAGTTGATCTCAACCTCTAACTCCTCCCTTATCTTGGATAGTGTTCTCTTTGATTAAGGAGTCCTTCTCCTTATCAATTATGCAACCCTTTTCGATCAGGAGATATTAATTAGACCAAGTTAAGCTTATCCCCTTCACGTGCATCCCACATGCTCAAATCTGCCCGTATCTATGCACACAAGGGATGGACCTGGTTCATGCCTGAGCTTCCTTTGTCAATCTTCAAAACTAACCTTCACTTAGGTCAACAAAAATCTATTACTCAACCCCACGATGCAAAAGAAGAAAAATATAATGTTTCTATGATCAAATTATGATTAATCTAGAATTAGTATCAGCTAGTGACAGAATGAAAGTATTCGATCAAACAAATAATTCTAAGTATTGTTGATTCTCGTTTGTATTTTAGAGAATAAATTACTACTAGTATGTTACCTCTATATACCAACCTACAAATAATTTAATCAATAATTCTTCATCTTCCCCTTTAAAACTTAAATGTTCGCACTCTGGGGGATGCGAATTTGCAGTTTAAGCAAAAATGAAAATAACGGAAACAATGATAAATATGAAGGGAGTGAACACATAGAGCCGTGTAAAAATGAAGTGGCAATGACGGCCGGATAATAGGATATAAGATCATATTTTATTAGTAAGCTAAGTCTGAAGAATTAATCTAAATAGCCGTACACCTATTTGTTTAAATTAAATATAATAGTTTATATATAATATCTATATAATTGTATATAACCAGGGTATATCAATTTAACCAGCTATAAAATGTAAACAGTATACCAGTAAATAAGCTGGTTGTTTGTGTAAAACTTCCAATAAGTTCTTTGATAATTTTTGATAAGTTGAAATCCTTTTTAGTCGGTTGCTAGCTAGGGGAGTGGGAAAAGAGGGAATGTCAAACTTTGTTCCATAATGACACGCTCAGTACGATAAGAGGATTCATATAATTAAAGCTACTTGTTTACCTGAAAAACGGATAGAGTTGAATTTGTACATAGTTCTAAGGATATGTGGCGCAACTTAATACAAATTGTAAGGATAAATAGAAATATAATTATGGATTGTTAAGAATGCAAAATAGATAAGGTTGTAAGGAAGATGAATATTAGGACTAAACAAGTGGAATCAATTTAAGAAGCTTGAAAGAACAACTCTTTACTATGGGAGAATATAGTGTTTTGATTACAATGTAAGCATGAAAAAGAATTGCCTTTACAGAAATGATAACCATGCCCTTTATAGTAGAGGGATCTTGCTCTAAACATAATTAAAAATACTCAGTGGGAGACCCACGATAAATCAGCTTTTCCACAATGCCTGCCAAGATTCTCGCTAGTGGGATTGCAATGGCTTTTGTCTGCGAGCTCGATCTTGACTCGAGCTCTTGATCTTGGTTTGAGCTCGATTCTGACTCGAGCTCTCTATCTTGGCTCGAGCTCGATTCTGGCTAGAGCTGTCAAATTGATTCGGGGTCAATGTTGGTCAGTCTCTAGATCATAAGCTTGATAGCTTTACTTTGCATCATAGTTCGATTTGGATCCGAGCTTGACAATGATATCGAACTCGACATTGATCAGCCCTTCGGATTCGAAGCTTGTTTGTACCATCTTCAGAACCCATCTCGGGGTCTCACTTCAATCGATTATATTTCGAACTCGATCAGACGTACGAAGGCCGAAATCTATTTCGATCGTATACAGATAGTCCCCTTATTTCTTAGGAAGAATGTGGTGAGAAACGATATGATTTTTCAATGGCTCGATCGGATTATAAGCTGACGTCTTCATCGGGCTCGATCATGACGCACGTGATATCTGTCCCGTCAATTTAGTTTTTCAAGGCATTTAATGCATGTCAGACGATGGTCGGCCACCGCTAATATTGAATCGCCATCCCTTAAACCTATAAATAACCCTTTCTTTTATCATTTACTACTTTTACCTCTTCAATCTTCTAAATTTCTCAAGTCCCTTTTCGCATTCTCTGGCTTACCCGCAAATCTGTTATTTCTCTTTGCAAAAATCCCCCCTTCAATTTTACCAAATCTTTGTCACTTTCTTCTACTCCTCACCTTTGAATTCGAAAATGGAGAAAACATCACAAACCATTCCTCAGAAAGAGAAGGCTTCATCTTCACAGTGTGCCGCCGATGAGATACCGGTAGAACCACGGCCTGAGGAGTGCGTTCCCGGGGCGTATGTTCTTACTTCTGATTTTAAGGTCGATAAAGGATCATCGGTCCCTGGACGATGTGAGCCATTATCGAGTTACATGTGTTCGATAACCGAGAAGCACCTCACACACATAAACAAATATTGCAATTGGGATAGAAAAGTNGGCTCATCGGTCCCTGGCCGATGTGAGCCAGTATCGAGATACATGTGTTCGATAACTGAGAAGCACCTCAAACAGCTAAAGAAAGATTGCAATTGGGATAAAAAATAAATAATAATTCCTACTTCTGACGAAGATATCACCACTTACGTGAAAGGGTTTTTGAATGTGTATACTTACCCTTTCACGTTAGGTCCCCTCGATTCCGTTATTATTGATTTATGTCATCAATACCAAATAACCCTAGGCCAGGTCCATCCTTATTTTTGGCGGATCGTTATCTTGATCCAATACTTTGTGAACAAAATTGAGGGGATGTCGTTCACCCTCGACCATCTTATCTGATTGTACCGTCCTTAACATTTTCGAGAAGGGTTAATAAAACTTCAGCGTCGGGCTACCAAGGCTCTGTTCTCGAGCATTGACGAGGACAGGGATCGGGGCTGGATGGGCAGGTTCGTTCGAGTGAGGACTTCAGACCTGATTCCGATCGAAAAGATGCCCTTTCCCGAGGAGTGGAATATGAAACGTAAGTGTGATCCTGCTGTTACTTCCTTCTATTTTGTTCTTTTATTTCTTTTCTCATCGATACTCTTATTTTTGTGATGCAGCAGTTCCCTGGATGCCCGGAGCAGTTTCCGATCTCAAGAACTGGGTACGAGCTCTTGTTTCGACCTCTACATACGCCGAGCACTCATGGCGTGATTTATCAAAGGATCGGTGGGAGGACAAAAATCACGGTAAGCCCTTTTATCGTACTCTTTGATAATTCGAACGAGATGCATTCCAAATATTTTAATAAAATTTTTCATATGCAGGTTTGGGCAAAGATGCAGTTTGGAGGCCCTCTGTCCCAAAGCTGGTGAAGGAAAATAAAAGGAAAAGAGCCTTTGTTCCCGAAGATCCAAAACCAAAGAAGAGGACGGCTCGTAAGCTGAACAAGAATGTCATTCCTTTGACCGTAGAATCAGTTCTGCGTCTAAGGGATGAAGATGAAGAAGAAAATGATTGGTCTGCGCTGGCGGCCCGAACGAAGAGAACAACCGATGCCCCATCGGCAGCTGGATCGATGATGCTTCATGAGGCTCTGCCTCGAGCTGAGGGTATACTGGAGAAAGATTCGGGCAGAGTCCATGAGTTGTCGGAGATCGAAGACGCATACGATCGGAGCCAACGGATGGGGGATATGTCTGAAGGGGCCCCTCTTAAATCCCTTCGAACCGAAGAGAATGCTCCAAGCGATTCATTTAGGGCAGCAGCAATCGAAGATTCGCCCACCTTTCCCGCTTTTTCCGCAGGGGTGATTCGGGAAGCCCAAGCTTTGGGGGCCCTCGATCTAGACAGGCCTCATGATGGAGAGGATCCCTTTCATGACCTGTTTACCGATATCGAAGACGTTACCGGTACTAGTGATGAACCGGATATTTTTCATGGGGTGCAGCAGGCTTTGAATCAGGTAAGCCTTAAAATTATTTTGTCGGTACTACCTTTATGTTTACTTTTCATTTCTAACTCCGTTTCTTGTTTCTTTGTAGGCAGCGGCAGTTCATCGAGAAGCATGTTCTCGGTCCCACAATGAACTGCGTCGATACGAGGCCGACCTGCAACGGGTTACTGATGAGAGGAACTCCCTAAAACTTCTCTTAGGGCAAAGGGAAGAGGAAATAAAAGACCTCTGAGCTTAGTTGACCAAGGCTTGACGAGATCAGACCGATCTGTCTGAGCAGGTAATGATAATGTTAAAAGCCTATGGGCTTGTTACCGGAATGATGGCTAATATTTTGGTCTCACAGTTGCAGCAAAAAATTGAGATGATCGGGAAGCTTCGTGAGGAGGTCGACGTGATAAAAGCAGAGTCTTTTCAGTGGAAAGAAGGTATGGACCACTTTGCTGCAGAGAAAGAAACTGCTTGAGCCCAGTTATCATAGGCTGAAACCCAACTTCAGAGAATGAAGGAAAAAGGCCTAGTTCAAGCAAGAAGAATAGAGGACCTCGAGGCTCGGTTGCCCTCTGTACTTGCCAAAGCCGAATCTGATGCCGAAAAGGCAAAGACCGATGCGGATGCACTCGTGGCCGTCTATCGGGTCGATGCTGAAGCTGCCCAGGTCCAAGAAAGAGAGGCAGCTGACACCGCTGATACTCGAGCACATTGGGTCGCTGAACTTGCTAAGTGCCGATCTCGGAGGGAAACCCTCGAGGAGATCCATTCTCGTGGTTTCAACCTCGTTGAAGAGATAAAAAGGGCCAAAGAACTCAAAGCTGATGCTGAAGCCTTGATTTCCTATGACGATGATGATGACAATGATAATGACGATGGGAGTAAGAGCGGATCCGAGAATGGGGGGATCCCGATAGAGAAGAGACCGCTCCTGGGGATGACCAGGAAGCTTAGTCCTTAATTTTTACGTTGTAATCAATCATGTAAACAATTGTGTATATAGAAATATCCCCTTTTTTTGCCGACCTTCTTCTGTTTTGTTTTTGGTCTTGTGAAGACTTTATTCACGCCTTATGAATGTTTTCACAAGGATTTAAACAACTTAATCAAATTTGGACTTCGTAGCCTCTATAACCAAGCGAGGGATTATTCAAACTTGAAGTGATATAGCCCTTAGGTGTATTAGTTGAGTCAATGATTTGAGCTCGAAGAAATATAGCCAGTAGGCATAATGGTCGAGTGAGTGCTTGCTTGAAAGCAAAATAAAAGTAGCCCGTAGGCTTAGTAGTTGAGGGAATGATTCGAATTCGAAGTAATGTAGCCCGTAGGCATAATGGTCGAGTGAGTGCTTGCTCGAACTCAAAATAAAAGTATCCCATAGGCTTAGTCATCGAGTGAATGATTCGAACTTGAAGTAATGTAGCCCGTAGGCGTAATGGCCAAGTGAGTGCTTGCTCGAACTCGAAATAAAAGTAGCCCGTAGGCTTAGTCATCGAGTGAATGGATCGAACTCGAAGTAATACAGCCCGTAGGCGTAATGGTTGTGTGAGTGCTTGTTCGAACTCGAAATGAAAGTAGCCCATAGGCTTAGTAGTTGAGTGAATGATTCAAACTCGAAGTAATGTAGCCCGTAGGCATAATGGTCGAGTGAGTGCTTGCTCGAACTTGAAATAAATGTAGCCCGTAGGCTTAGTAGTCGAGTGAATGATTCGAACTCGACGTAATATAGCCTGTAGGCGTAATGGCCGAGTGAGTGCTTGCTCAAACTCAAAATAAATGTAGCTCATAGGCTTAGTATTCGAATGAATGATTCGAACTACAATTAATGTAGCCCGTAGGCATAATGGTCGAGTGAGTGCTTGCTCGAACTCGAAATAAATGTAGCCCGTAGGCTTAGTAGTCGAGTGAATGATTTGAAGTCAAAGTAATATAGCTCGTAGGCATAATAGTCGAGTGAGTGTTTGCTCAAACTCAAAATAAATGTAGCTCATAGGCTTAGTATTCGAATGAATGATTCGAACTACAATTAATGTAGCCCGTAGGCATAATGGTCGAGTGAGTGCTTGCTCGAACTCGAAATAAATGTAGCCCGTAGGCTTAGTAGTCGAGTGAATGATTTGAAGTCAAAGTAATATAGCTCGTAGGCATAATAGTCGAGTGAGTGTTTGCTCAAACTCAAAATAAATGTAGCCCATAGGCTTAGTAGTCGAGTGAATGATTCGAACTCAAAGTAATGTAGCCCGTAGGTATAATGGTTGAGTGAGTGCTTGCTCGAACGCGAAATAAATATAGCCTGTAGGCTTAGTAGTCGAGTGAATGATTCGAACTCGAAGTAATGTAGCCCATAGGCATAACGGTCGAGTGAGTGCTTGCTCGAACTCGAAATAAAAGTAGCCCGTAGGCTTAGTGGTCGAGTTTATCTTAATTCTATTTGCGTAATAAATTTCCAAATAGAGGAATTGTTCTTGGATATAAGATGTCGGTAAAGAGGAGAACTTTCTTTGCAAGTCATTATACATGTGTTCATGTTTCGCGTCTAGGTTCATGCCAACTACATGAGCATGGTTCATTTTGACCATTTGGCTCTTACAACATTTCCTGTTGGAACCCCATTGTTGCGAAATAACTCTTTTGCATCAGAACTTGATATATTTGAGGGCTAATGCCCCCTCCCCCCCAGTATTCGATGTCGATTGTAAAGAGGCCTCGGATACTATTGTAAGTGCAGCACGATCATTGGTTGCCTCATTACAAACCTTGCCGAAAAACCCATTGGGATAAACATCGGTCTAAGGGAAAAAGAGTGCAACGCGTGCTTTCAGATCTAAGGCTTCGTATTGAAGGATCCATCTTAGCTACTGATCGGACTTCTGCAGGGGTTAGTTTTGAAATGTAAATGAATATGGGAGGGTCATACCTTAGCTGTAATATCATTTTAGATGTGACACATTCCAATTGCTTGATAGTTTGTCGTTTATAATGCCGAGCTTGTATGATCCCTTTCTGACGTTCTCGAGAACCTGATATGGTCCTTCCCAGTTTGGTCCTAGTTTTCCTTTGTTCGGATTTCGGGTATTGAGGGTGACTTTCCTTAGAACTAAGTCCCCGGTCTTAAAATGGACGAGCTTGGTTCTTCGATTATAGTATCTTTCGATTCGTTGCTTTTGGGCGGCCAATTGGACGAGAGCAGCTTCTCGTTTTTCGTCTGATAATTCGAGGCTAGTGTTCATAGCCTCGTTATTTGATTCTTCTGTTGTGTATCGAAATCTGGCATTGGATTCACGGACTTCGAATGGTATCAAAGCTTCGAACCCATATACTAAGGAGAACGGGGTTTCCTCGGTACTAGATTTTGACGTTGTTCGATATGCCCAAAGGACTTCGGGTAGGATTTCTCTCCACTTACCTTTAGCGTCGTTCAGCCTCTTCTTTAGGTTTTGAATAATAGTTTTGTTCGTTGCTTCGACCCGTCCGTTCCCACTGGGGTGATACGGTGTTGATAATATCCTTCTTATTTTGTGATCGGTATCTCCTGGACCCAAGCATACTGCCAATGGTCCATCGAATGTCCTTCAGTATAGCATTCCATCTGAAGCCAACGTGAATCGAGCAACTTTAGTCCGTAGGGCCCTTGAATCTTTAGGGTCCGATGGGAGCTTTCCGTTCTTTAAGTATTCAATATACTTATTTCTCCAATCCCCGGTTAAACTCGTAGAATTTATCTCGGCGTGACCTTCTTCGATCACGCATTTTGAGAGTTGAAGGACAGTCCCCGAGCTCAAGTCACCTTCCTCGACCAATGATCCCAAATTCGCAAGTGCATCAGCCTCACTGTTTTGCTCTCGTGGAACATGCTGTAAAGTCTATTGTTTGAAATGGTGCAAAGTGACATGTAGTTTGTCCAAATACCTTTTCATTCTATCTTTTCGAACTTCGAAGGTTTTGTTTACTTGACTTACCACCAGCAAAGAGTCGCATTTGTCTTCAATGACTTCTGCTCCCAAGTTTTAAGCTAGCTCGAGACCTACAATCATGGCCTCATACTCGGCCTCGTTGTTAGTCAACCTAGTAGTTTTAATAGATTGCCTAATAGTGTTACCTATGGGTGGCTTTAAAACTATGCCTAGCACGTAGCCCTTCACGTTCGAAGCCTCATCCGTAAAAAGGGTCCATACCCCCGATGACATACCCGATTTCAACAGGAGTTCTTTTTCGACTTCGGGTACTAGGGTTGGCGTGAAATCGGCCATGAAGTCTGCTAAAATTTGAGACTTGATGGCCGTATGGGGTTGATATTCGATACCGTACCCACTGAGTTTGATGGCCCATTTAGCCAATCAACCTGATAGTTCGGGCTTGTGCAAAATATTACTAAGCGGGTAAGTGGTTAATACGCATATGGAGTGACATTGAAAGTACAGTCTTAACTTTCTAGAGGCCCTTATCGGAGCAAGTGCCAATTTTTTTAGGTGCGTATATCTAGTTTCTGCTTCTCCTAAGGTCCGACTTATATAATAAACGAGAAATTACGTACCTTGATCTTTCCGAACTAGGACACCGCTTACTGCGATTTTCGATACTGCCAAGTACAAGCAAAGTTTTTTGTATGTTTTTGGTGTGTGAAGTAGTGGTGGGCTCGATAGATATCATTTTAGTTCCTCTAATGCATGTTAGCATTCCGGGGTCCAAGCGAAATCGTTCTTCTTTTTTTGTAGAGAGAAAAATTTATGACTTCGATCTGATGACTTCGAAAAGAATCGGCCTAAGGCTGCAATCCGTCCCGTTAGCCTTTGTACAGCTTTCACGCTGTCCACGATGGTGATGTATTTGATGGCCTTGATTTTATTGGGGTTAATCTCGATTCCCCGATTTGACACCATGAAGCCGAGGAACTTTCCCGAACCGACCCCGAAAGCACATTTTTCGGGGTTGAACTTCATGTTGTATTTCCTCAAAATCTCGAACGTTTCCTGCAAATTGGTCAAATGGTCCTCTACGCGCAGGGACTTAACTAGCATATCATCAATATAAACTTCCATTGATTTACCTATTTGTTCTTCGAACATTTTATTTACTAGGCGTTGGTAAGTAGCCCCTGCATTTTTAATCCCGAAGGGCATCATATTATAACAATATGTTCCATATTTGGTGAGAGACCCACGATAAATCAGCTTTTCCACAATTCCTGTCCGGAGTCAGAATCGAGCTCAAACCAAGATCGAGAGCTTGAGTCAAGTTCAAGCTCGCAGACAAAAGCCGTTACAATCCCACTAGAGAGAATCTTGGCAGAAATTGTGGAAAAGCTGATTTATCATGGGTCTCCCACTGAGTATTTTTAATTATGTTTAGAACAAGATCCCTCTACTATAAAGGGCATGGTTATCATTTCTGTAAAGGCAAGTTTTTTCATGCTTACATTGTAATCAAAACACTATATTCTCCTATAGTAAAGAGTTGTTCTTTCAAGCTTCTTAAATTGATTCCACTTGTTTAGTCCTAAAATTCATCTTCCTTACAACCTTATCTATTTTGCATTCTTTTCAATCCATACTTATATTTCTATTTATCCTTACAATTTGTATCAAGTTGCGCCACATATCCTTAGAACGACGTACAAATTCAACTCCATCCATTTTTTGGGTAAACAGTTTGGCGCCCACCGTGGGGCTAAGGATAACAGTGGTTATTTGATACGAATATGAAGAAACACACTGTTGTGTTTTGCGCTCAGTTTTGAAAATATCTTGGATTTCGGACTAGCAACGACTAACTACCAATCAAATGGCTTCACCAATCGACAACGGAGCCGGTCTTCAAGATGAGAACAATAACTTGACACCCAGTATCGAAAGGCCACTTGTAAACGCCGTCGGAGCTCGAATCGGAGCGCCAATAGATATCAATTCGCGAGTATCCATTGAGGCGAACCTCCATGCTGAACCCGAGCATAGAATCCATGGTGGCACTCGGTCTGCAGCTCGAGATACCCATAATGTCGAGGAAAATGGCGCTAGCTTGTATATGATTTTTGAAAGGTTGCAAGCCCAACAGGCAGCAATAGCTCAGTTGCAGAGCCAAACCCAGCTACAAAGCAGGCCGGAGCCCAGTCCACCTCGAGAAATTACCCATAGAACGGAGCCAGCCATAGTGAAGTCAAATGAGCAAGAATCGGGGACTACTCCCGAAATTGCTCGAGGAACTCACAAAGCGAGTCGAAGCCAATGATACAAAACTAGAAACTTATAACTATAGGGTCAATCAGATCCCGGGAGATCCACCAATGATAAAAGGGTTGTATTCGAAAAACTTCGTGCAAAAACCTTTTCCCTCGAGCGCAACCCCGAAACCAATCCCCAAACAATTCCGTATGCCCAAAATTCCCAAATATAACGGAATGATCGATCCCAACGAGCATGTCACTTCTTACATATGTGCCATCAAGGGAAATGATTTAGAAGATGATGAAATCGAATCTGTGTTGTTAAAAACATTCGGAGAGACCCTCTCGAAGGGGGTAATGATTTGGTATCACAACTTACCACCACATTCCATCGACTCGTTCGCCATGTTAGTAGATTCTTTTATGAAAGCACATGCCGGCATCATAAAAGGCGCAACAAGGAAATCGGACCTCTTCAATGTAAGACAAAAGGATAACGAGATGCTGAGGGAGTTCGTATCTCGTTTTCAAATGGAACGAATTGACTTGCCACCAGTCACAGACGATTGGGCTGTTCAGGCTTTCACTCAAGGTTTGAACGAACGAAGTTCGACGGCTTCACGGCGATTAAAGCATAATCTGATTGAATACCCAGCCATCACGTGGGTCGACGTGTACAATCGGTACCAATCAAAAATTAGGGTCAAAGATGATCAATTGGGGTATGAACCCGTTGTTTGAAGGAATACTAATCGAGAACGAGGTCCGATCGGGGATCGATACCAACCGTACAACGGAAGTCACAGAGTCAGTGAATCGAGACACAACCTCAGGAAAATAACAAAAGAAGTGATCGAGGTCAAGGGTCCCGGGGGCTAATGAACAGAAGTAGGTTTGATAGGCCTGTCGGATCTAAGGAAACACCTCGGTTATCCGAATAAAACTTCAGCATTGATGCATCCGCCATCGTTTCAGCTATCGGATGCATCAAAGACACTAAATGGCCTGGACCCATGCAGACCAATCCTGTCCAGAGGAATCCCAATCAAATGTGAGAATATCATGGCACCCATGGCCACAGAACGGAAGATTGCAGGCAACTAATAGAGGAAGTAGTCCGGTTATTGAACAAAGGGCACCTTCGAGAATTTTTTAGCGATAGGGCGAAGAACCATTTTACAAACAGGGATTTCGGCAAGCAAAACAAACGAGAAGAACCACAGCATGTCATTTACATGATCATCGGCAGCGCCGATACCCCTCAGGGACCAGTGCTTAAACGCACTAAGACATCGATTGTGAGGGAAAAGTGATCTCGAACTCAAGATTACACACCCATAGGAACTTTGTCCTTCAATTATGAAGATGCAGAAGGAGTCATACAACCTCATAATGATACATTGGTAATATCCGTAATCATGAATAAAACTAAAGTTAAGCGTGTGTTGATTGATCCAAGTAGCTCGGCCAACATCATCAGATTGAAGGTCGTAGAACAGCTCGGCCTGCAGGACAGATCATACCCACAACCCTTGTTCTAAACGGATTCAATATGACATGTGAAACCACCAAAGGCGAGATAAATTTACCAATAAACGTGGCCGGAACCATTCAGGAAATGAAGTTCCACATGATCGAAGGCGACATGAGATACAACGCTCATTTTGGAAGGCCATGGATCCACAACATGAGAGCTGTACCTTAGACCCTACACCATGTCCTTAAATTCCCAACATCGAGAAGAGTCAAAGCATTGTACGGAGAACAACTAGCCGCAAGAGAAATGTTCACCGTCGAGGAAGCGAAACCAATATCCTCGCCTTCGCCAGTAAAGGGATCGGGCTCAGAAGAAAACGAGATACCAAATAGCAATTACAGACATCGTCTTTGACCCGAACAGATAACAAGAAGATCGAAGAAGATGATGATCAGAGGATCCCTCGATCCTTCGTGATTCCTGATGACTCCGACGCCACCAAATCAATGATTGAGGAACTGGGACAAGTCACACTAATCAAGCATTGGCCCGAACGGAAGGTATACCTGGGAACGGGATTGAGCCCCGAACTCAAGAAGAAACTTATTCAATTTCTTATCGATTACATTGATTGCTTTACCTGGTCCCATTTAGATATAACAGGGATCCCACCAGTCATAACGACGCATCGGCTAAAAACTTTGCTTGTACATGACAGTATCAGAAATCACAATAAGCGGTGTCCTAGTTCGGGAAGAGCAAGGTACGCAATTTCCCGTTTATTATATAAGTCGTACCTTAGGAGAAGCAGAAACTAGATATTCACACCTAGAAAAATTGGCACTTGCACTGATAAGCGCCTCTAGAAAGTTAAGACCGTACTTTCAATGTCACCCCATATGCGTATTAACCACTTACCCGCTTCGTAATATTTTGCACAGGCCCGAACTATCAAGCCGATTAGCCAAATGGGCCGTCGAACGCAGTGGGTACGATATCGAATATCAACCCCGTACGGCCATTAAGTTTCAAATTTTAGCAGACTACGTGGCCGATTTCATGCCAACCCTCGTACCCGAAGTCGAAAAAGAACTCCTATTGAAATCGGGTATGTCATCGGGGGTATGGACCCTTTTTACGGACGGGGCTTTGAACGTGAAGGGATACGGGCTAGGCATAGGTTTAAAGCCACCCACGGGTAACACTATTAGGCAATCTATTAAAACTACCAAGTTTACTAACAACGAGGCCGAGTATACGTCCATGATTGCAGGTCTCGAGCTAGCTAAAAACTTGGGAGCAGAAGTCATTGAAGCCAGATGCGAATCTTTGCTGGTGGTAAGTCAAGTAAACAAAACCTTCGAAGTTCGAGAAGATAGAATGCAAAGGTATTTGGACAAACTACATGTCACTTTGCACCATTTCAAACAATGGACTTTGCAGCATGTTCCACGAGAGCATAACAGTGAGGCTGATGCACTTGCGAATTTGGGATCATCGGTCGAGGAAGGTGACTTGAGCTCGGGGACTGTCGTTCAACTCTCGAAATCCGTGATCAAAGAAGGTCACGTCGAGATAAATTCTACGATCTCAACCTGGGATTGGAGAAATAAGTATATTGAATACTTAAAGAACGGAAAGACCCCATCGGACCCTAAAGATTCAAGGGCCCTACGGACTAAAGCTGCTTGATTCACGTTGGCTTCAGATGGAACGCTATACCAAAGGACATTCGATGGACCATTGATAGTATGCTTGGGTCCAGGAGACACCGATTACATCCTACGTGAGGTGCACCATGGCACTTGTGGGAATCACTCCGGTGCCGATCCATTAGTCCGAACAATAATCAGGGCAGGGTATTATTGGATAGATATGGGCAAAGATGCGAAGGAATTTGTTCGAAAATGTGACAAATGTCAAAGGTTTGCACCAATGATCCATCAACCCGGAGAGCAACTTCACCCAGTCCTATCCCGATGGACATTCATGAAATGGGGAATGGATATCGTCGGCCCTCTGCCATCGACCCCAGGTAAAGCTAAATGCATTTTATTTATGACTGACTATTTCTCTAAATGGGTTGAAGCACAGGCGATCGAGAAAGTAAGAGAGAGATAAGTTATAGACTTTATCTGGGATCATATCGTATGTCGATTCAGGATACCCGCTGAAATAGTATATGACAATGGGAAACCATTTGTTGGCAGCAAAGTGACAAAATTATTCGAAGATCACAAAATAAGAAGGATATTATCAACACCGTATCACCCCAGTGGGAACGGACAGGAGGATTCAACGAACAAAACTATCATTCAAAACCTAAAGAAGAGGTTGAACGACGCTAAAGGAAAGTGGAGAGAAATCCTACCCGAAGTCCTTTGGGTATATCAAACAACATCAAAATCTTGTACGGGGGCAACGCCGTTCTCCTTAGTATATGGGTCTGAAGCCTTGATACCAGTCGAAGTCGGCGAACCTAGCGCCAGATTTCGATACACAATAGAAGAATCAAATAACGAGGCTATGAACACTAGCCTCGAATTATCGGACGAAAAACGAGAAGCTGCTCTTGTCCAATTGGCCGCCCAAAAGCAACGAATTGAAAGATACTATAATCGAAGAACCAAGCTCCGCCACTTTAAGCCCGGGGACTTAGTGCTAAGGGAAGTCACCCTCAATACCTGAAATCTGAATGAAGGAAAACTAGGAACGAACTGGGAATGACCATATCAGGTTCTCGATAACGACGGAAAGGGATCATACAAGCTCGGAATTATAAACGGCAAACAACTATCAAGCAATTGGAATCTGTCACATCTAAAACGATACTACTACTAAGGTATGACCCTCCCATATTCATTTACATTTCAAAACTAACCCCTGCAGAAGTCTGATCAGGAGCTAAGATGAATCCCTCAATACGAAACCTCAGATCTTAAAGCACGTGTTGCACTCTTTTTCACTTAGACAGCTTTTTATCCCAAATGGGTTTTTCGGCAAGGTTTTTAATTAGGCAACCAATGATGGTGTTGCACTTACAACAGTATCTGAGGTCTCTTTACAATCGACCTCGAATACTGGGGGGGCATTAGCCCTCAAATATATCAAGTTCTGATGCAAGAAAGTTATTTCGCAACAACGGGGTTCTAATAGGATAAGTTGTAAGAGCCAAATGGTCAAAACGAACCATGACCATGTAGTTGGCCCGAACCCAGACGCGAAACATGAACACATATATAATGACTTGCAAAGAAAGTTCTCCTCTTTACCGACATCTTATATCCAAGAAAACTTCCTCTATTTGGAGATTTATTACGCAAACAGAATTAAGATAAACTCGACCACTAAGCCTACTGGCTACTTTTATTTCGAGTTCGAGCAAGCACTCACTTGACCGTTACGTCTACGGGCTATATTACTTCGAGTTCGAATCATTCACTTGACTACTAAGCCTACGGGCTACATTTATTTCGAGTTCGAGCAAGCACTCACTTGACCGTTACGTCTACGGGCTATATTACTTCGAGTTCGAATCATTCACTTGACTACTAAGCCTACGGGCTACATTTATTTCGAGTTCGAGCAAGCACTCACTTGACCGTTACGTCTACGGGCTATATTACTTCGAGTTCGAATCATTCACTTGACTACTAAGCCTACGGGCTACATTTATTTCGAGTTCGAGCAAGCACTCACTCGACCATTATGCCTGCGGGCTACATTACTTTGACTTTGAATCATTCACTCGACTACTAAGCCAACGGGCTACATTTATTTCGAGTTCGAGCAAGCACTCACTCGACCATTACCCCTACGGGCTACATTAATTCGAGTTCAAATAATTCACTCGACTACTAAGCCTACGGGCTACATTTATTTTGAGTTCGAGCAAGCACTCACTCGACCATTATGCCTACGGGCTACATTACTTCGAGTTTGAATCATTCACTCAACTACTAAGCCTACAGGATACATTTATTTCGAGTTAGAGCTAGCACTCACTCGACCATTATGCATACGGGCTACATTACGACGAGTTTGAATCATTCACTCGACTACTAAGCCTACGGGATACATTTATTTCTAGTCCGGGCAAGCACTCACTCGACCATTACTCCTACGGGCTATATTACTTCGAGTTCAAATCATTGACTCGACTACTAAGCTTACAGACTACTTTTATTTTGAGTTTGAGCAAACACTCACTCGACCATTACGCCTACAGGCTACATTACTTTAAGTTTGAATCACTCACTCGACGACTAAGCCTACAGGCTACTTTTATTTCGAGTTCGAGCAAGCACGCACTCGACCATTACACCTACGGGCTACATTACTTCGAGTTCAAATCATTCACTCCATGACTAAGCCTATGGGCTACTTTTATTTCGAGTTCGAGCAAGCACTCACTCGACCATTATGCCTAGGGGCTACATTACTTCGAGTTCGAATCATTCACTCAACTACTAAGCCTACGGGCTACTTTTATTTCGAGTTCAAGAAAGCACTCACTCGACCATTATGCCTATAGGCTATATTTCTTCGAGCTTAAATCATTGACTCAACTAATAAGCCTAAGGGCTACATCACTTCAAGTTTGAATAAGCGCTCGCTCGGTTATAGAGGCTATGAAGTCCAAATTTGATTAAGTTGTTTAAAGCTTTGTGAAAACATTCATAAGGCGTGAATAAAGTCTTCACAAGACCGGAAACAAAATAGAAGTAAGTCGGCAAAAAAGGGGATATTTCTACGTACAAAATTGTTTACATGATTGATTACAACGTAAAAATTAAGGACTAAGCTTCCTGGTCATCCCCAGGAGCGGTCTCTTCTCTATTAGGCTCCCCCCCTCCCCCCATTCTCGGATCCGCTCTTACGCCCATCGTCATCATCATTGTCATGGATCCGCTCTTCAGCGAGGTCGAAACCATGAGCATGGATCTCCTCGAGGGTTTCTCTCCGAGATCGGTACTTAGCAAGTTCAACGACCCAATGTGCTCGAGTATCGGTGGTCTCGGTTGCCTCTCTTGCTTGGACCTGGGTAGCTTCAGCATCGACCCGATAGATGGCCACGAGTGCATCTGCATCGGCCTTTGCCTTTTCAGCATCAAATTTGGCCTGGGTAAGTACAGAGGCCAACCGAGCCTCAAACTCCTCTATTCTTCTTGCTTGAACCATGCCATTTTCCTTCATTCTATGAAGTTGGGTTTTGGCCGATGATAACTGGGCTCGAGCAGTTTCTTTCTCTGCAGCAAAGCGGTCCATACCTTCTTTCTACTGCAAAGACTCTGTTTTTATCACATCGATCTCCTCACGAAGCTTCCTGATCATCTCAATTTTTTGCTGCAACTGTGAGATCGAATAATTAGCCATCGTTCCGGTATCAAGCCCATAGGCTTTTAAAAGTATCATTACCTGCTCAGATAGATCGGTCTGATCTCGGTAAGCCTTGGCCAATTCAGCTCGGAGGTCTTCTATTTCCTCTTCCCTTTGCCCTAAGAGATGTTTTAGGGAGTTCCTCTCATTAGTAACCCGTTGAAGGTCGGCCTCGAATCGACGCAGCTCGTTTTGGGACCGAGAACATGCTTCTCGATGAACTGACGCTGCCTACAAAGAAACAAGAAACGAAGTTAGAAACGAAAAGTAAACATAAAGGTAGTATTGACAAAATAATTTTAAGGCTTACCTGATTCAAAGCCTGCTGCACCCCGTGAAAAAGATCTGGTTCATCACTAGTACCGGCAACGTCCTCAGTACCGATAAACAGGTCACGAAAGGGGTCCTCTCCATCATGAGGCCTGTCTAGATCGAGGGACCCCAAAGCTTGGGCTTCCCGAATCATCCCTGCGGAAAAAGCGGGAAAGGTGGGCAAATCTTCGATTGCTGCTACCCCAAATGAATCACTTGGAGCATTCTCTTCGGTTCGAAGGGATTCAAGAGGGGCCCCTTCAGACATATCCCCCATCCGTTGGCTCCAATGGGATGCGTCTTCGATCTCCGACAACTCAGGGACTCTGCCCGAATCTTTCTCCTGTATACCCTCAGCTCGAGGCGGGGCCTCATGAAGCATCATCGATCTAGCTGTCGATGGGGCATTGGTTGTTCTCTTCGTTCGAGCTGCCAGTATGGACCCATCATTTTTTTCTTCTTCTTCATCTTCATCCCTTAGACGCAGAACTGATCCTACGGTCAAAGGAATCGCATTCTTGTTCGGCTTACAAGGCGTCTTCTTCTTCAGTTTTGGATCTTTGGAAACTGAGGCTTTTTTCCTTTTATTTTCCTTCACCTTCTTTGGGACAGAGGCCAAAGTTTCTTCTTCGATGGACAAGGGCCTCAAAATCGCATCTTTGCCTAAACCTGCATATGGACAATTTTATTAAAATATTTGGAAGGCATCTCGTCAAATTATCAAAGAGTATGAGAAAGGGGCTTACCGTGATTTTTTGCCTCCCACCGACCCTTTGACAAATCCCGCCATGAGCGCTCGACGTACGTGGAGGTCGAAATAAGAGCTCGTACCCAGTTCTTGACATCGGGAACTACTCCGGGCATCCAGGGAACCGCTGCATCACAAAAAGAAGAGTATCAATGAGAAAAGAAATAAAAGAACAAAATAGAAGGAAGTAACAGCAGTATCACACTTACGTTTCATATTCCACTCCTCGGGAAAGGGCATCTTTTTGGTCGGAATCAGGTCTGAAGTCCTCACTCGAACGAACCTGCCCATCCAGGCTCGATACCTGTCCTCGTCAATACTCGAGAACAGAGCCTTGGTAGCCCGACGCTGAAGTTTTATTAACCCTCCTCAAAATTGTCGAGGATGGTACAATCAGATAAGATGGTCGAGGGTGAACGGCATCCCCTCGATTGTGTTCACAAAGTATCGAATTAAGATAACGATCCACCAAAAAGAAGGATGGACCTGGCCTAGGAGTATTTGTTATTGATGACAGAAATCAATAATAACGGAATCGAGGGGACCTAACGTGAAAGGGTAAGTATACACATTCAAAATCCCTTCCATGTAAGTGGTGATATCTTCGTCAGAAGTAGGAATTATTATTTCTTTTCTATCCCAATTGTAATCTTTCTTTAGCTGTTTGAGGTGCCTCTCAGTTATCGAACACATGTACCTTGATACAGGCTCACTTCGGTCAAGGATCGATGAGCCTTTATTGACCTTAAAATCAGAAGTAAGAACACACGCCCCGAGAACGCACTCCTCAGGCCGTGTTTCTGCCGGTGTCTCATCGGCGGAACACTGTGAAGATGGAGCCTTCTCTTTCTGAGGAATGATTTGTGATGTTTTCTCCATTTTCAAATTCAAAGGTGAGGAGTAGAAGAAAGTGACAAAGATTTGGTAAAATTGAAGGGGAGCTTTTTGCAAAGAGAAATCACAGATTTGCGGGTAAGCCAGAGAATACAAAAAGGGACTTGAGAAATTTGGAGGATTGAAGAGGTAAAAGTAGTAAATGATAAAATAAAGGGTTATTTATAGGTTTAAGCGATGGCGGTTCAGTATCAGCGGTGGCCGACCACTGTCTGACATGCATTAAATGCCTTGAAAAACTAAATCGATCAGACAAATATCACGTGCGTCATGATCAAACCCGATGAAGACGTCAGCTTATAATCCGATCGAGCCGTTGAAAAATCATATCGCTTCTCACCACATTCTTCCTGAGAAACGAGGGGACTATCTATATATGATCGAAAAAGATTTCGGCCTTCGTATGTCTGATCGAGTTCGAAAGATAATCGATCGAAGTGAGACCCCGAGATGGGTTCCGAAGATAGTAAAAACAAGCTTCGAATCTGAAGGGCTGATCAATGTCGAGTTCGATATCATTATCAAGCTCGGATCCAAATCGAACTATGATGCAATGTAAAGCTATCAAGTTTATGATCCAGAGACCTACCAACACTGACCCCGAATCAATTTGAGAGCTCGAGTCAGAATCGAGCTCAAACCAAGATCGAGAGCTCGAGTCAAGATCGAGCTCTCAGACAAAAGCCGTTGCAATCCCACTAGAGAGAATCTTGGAAGGAATTGTGGAAAAGCTGATTTATCGTGGGTCTCCCACTGAGTATTTTTAATTATGTTTAGAGCAAGATCCCTCTACTATAAAGGGCATGGTTATCATTTCTGTAAAGGCAAGTTTTTTCATGCTTACATTGTAATCAAAACACTATATTCTCCCATAGTAAAGAGTTGTTCTATCAAGCTTCTTAAATTGATTTCACTTGTTTAGTCCTAAAATTCATCTTCCTTACAACCTTATCTATTTTGCATTCTTTGCAATTCATACTTATATTTTTATTTATCCTTACTATTTGTATTAAGTTGCGCCACATATCCTTAGAATTACATACAAATTCAACTCCATCAGTTTTTCTGGTAAACAGTACACTAAGTTTACCGAGCTATATGCTCTTAACCCTCTAAAGTTGGAAAGAGATAAAAGGGAGATTAGAGTTAATTTCTTTTGGCATGATTCATTATGTTCATAAAGTCTCACCCACTTGCTGACTTTATTCACATGATCTATAACCATATTCTCATTTTTTACTTGGCAATTTAGCTTTTAAAACCAAAATTAATTTGTGAAATATTCTGTTCACTGCTATCCGGATATAATTAGCCACTTCAATTATTCACGCTCCTAATGACAAATTAAAACAGAAAAATCCTTATCAGGAATATTAAACAAGATATTTGTATATAGTCAAAATAGATTTTGGCCTTCGTATGTTCGATCGAGTTCAAGTGGTAAGAAGTCGGTGTGGGATTTTGGGAGTGAGTTCCGAAGACATTACTAACAAGCCTCGAGTCCGAAGGCTGCTCGAGGAGTCGGCTCGATAACCTTATCGAGCCCGTGACCAAATCGATCCGCAAGGCATTGTTTCGAGGTCGGAAATGCGCGACGCCCATCCCGAAGGTCGAACTCGAGCCAAGACCGAAGGGCTCGACCCAGTAACAAGTTCGAGCCAGTATCGAGCTCACAGATAATAGTCGTTGCAACCACATCAAGAGAAAGAATCTTGGAGGGAATCGAGGAAGAGACAAATCATCATGGGTCCGCCATTATATACTTTATTTTATTATTTTTTGTTATAAATAAAGTAATGACCCTCTACTATAAAAGGGGGATCCTTGTAAGCTATGGACACACTGAATACACTGGAAACAAAGATACCTCCTTGTGCTTGTTTTACTTCATTTTATTCGTTCTTTCTGATTTATTATTCCCATTGTCATAGTCAAGAATATGCGTATTTCAATCTCTCTGTACTATTTGTATCAAAGGGTATCACGTATCCTTAGAACCATACATAAATTTAACGTTATCCGATTTTTCAGGTAAATAGTTTGGCGTCCACCGTGGGGCTAAGGATAACTGTGATTGTTTGACATAAATCTGCAATACACACCAGTTTACAACTTCAAATCAGCAATGGCTTTACCTATCGACCACGAAACCGGCCTTCAAGATGAAACCAACAACTTGGCTCCCGGCGGCGGAAGGCCACTTGACGATGGCACTGAGGCTCGAATCGAAATACCCGAAATTCGAGCCGAAGTACCATTGGATGTCAATTCACGAATAGCTCTGGAGGCGAATCAGCGTTCCGAGTCAGAAAGAAACATTCAGGGCGGTACTCGATCCGTAGCCCGAGATACCCATAACGCGGGGGAAATCGGAGCCAGCTTACGTATGATCTTCGAGATGATAAAAGTCCAACAAGTAATGATAGCCCAGTTATAGAGCCAAACTCATATACAAAGCAGGTCGGATCCTAATTTGCTTCGAGAAATCACCCCCAGAACGGAGCCCGCCATAGTGAAATCAAACGAGCAAGAATCGGAGACCACTCCCGAAATTACTAAATTACTCGAGGAACTCACAAAACGAGTCAAAGCCAAAGACAAGAGAGTGGAAACGTACAATTCCAGGGTCGATCAAATCCCGGGGGCTCCACCAATGATAAAAGGGCTTGATTCAAAAAAATTCATACAAAGCCTTTTCCCTCGAATGCAGCCCCAAAACCAATCCCCAAAAAATTCTGTATGCCCGAAATTCCCAAATATAACGGTATGACCGATCCTAACAAACGCGTCATCTCTTACACATGTGCCATCAAAGGTAACAATTTGGAGGACAATGAGATCGAATCCGTGTTGTTGAAAACGATCGGGGAGACCCTCTCGAATGGAGCAATGATCTGGTATCACAATTTACCGCCTATTTCCATCGAATCTTTTTTCATGTTAGCAGATTCGTTCGTAAAGGCACATGCTGGTGCCATAAAGGTTGCAATAAGGAAATCAGACCTCTTCAAAGTAAAGCAAAGGGGTAATGAAATACTGAGGGAATTCGTATCTCGATTTCAAATGGAACGCATGGAATTGTCACCGGTCACAGATGATTGGGCCGTACAAGCTTTCACCCAAGGGTTGAACGAGCTGAGTTCGATAGCGTCACGTCGGCTGAAGCACAATTTGATCGAGTATCGAGCAATAACTTGGGCAAATATACACAACCGATTTCAATCAAAAATTAGGGTCGAAGATGAGTTGGGAGCTCCATATGGACCCGTGCATCAGAACAGGACAGCTACTAAAAACCAAAGGGAGATTGACAGAGAACAAAGGTCGAACAGAGACCGATATCAACCGTACGTCATAGATCGGATGAACAACGATCCAACACGCAATACAGTTTGGAACAATCGAAGTTTGATCAAGGGCAAAATTCTCGGGGACTTATGAGCAAGAGCGGCTTTGATAAATATGTCGATCCTATAGAAGCACCTCGGTTATCAGAGTATAACTTCAGCGTTGGTGCATCCGCCATCGTGTCGGCTATCGGGCGCATTAAAGACACCAAGTGGCCTCGACTCATGCAGAACGATCCTACCCAAAGGAATCCCAATCAAATGTGCGAATATCATGTCACTCATGGTCACAGAACAGAGGATTGCAGGCAACTAAGAGAGGAAGTAGCCCGCTTATTTAACAAAGGGAACCTTCGGGAATTTCTGAGTGATAGGTCGAAGAACCATTTTTAAAACAGGGATTTTGGCAAGCAAAACGAGCAAGAAGAACCACAGCACTTCATTCACATGATCATCGGCGGTACCGATACCCCTCAGGGACCAATGCTTAAACGCACTAAAACATCTGTGAGGGAAAAGCGATCTCGGACTCAAGATTATGCACCCACGGGGACTTTGTCCTTCGATGATAAAGATGCAGAAGGAGTCATCCAACCTCATAACTATGCACTAGCAATATCAGTACTCATGAATAAAACTAAAATTAAGCGTGTGTTAATCGATTCAGGTAGCTCGGCCAACATCATCAGATTGAAGGTCGTAGAACAGCTCGGCCTGCAGGACCAGATCGTACCCGCAACTTTAGTTCTAAACGGATTCAATATGGCATGTGAAAGCACCAAAGGCGAGATAATCTTACCAATAAATGTGGCTGTAACCGTCCAAGAAATGCAGTTTCACGTGATCGAAGGCAACATGAGGTACAACGCCCTTTTCGGAAGGCCATGGATCCACAACATGAGAGCTATACCTTCGACCCTACACCAGGTCCTCAAATTCCCGACATCGAGAGGTGTCAAAACAGTGTATGGAGAACAACCAGCCGCTAAAGAAATGTTCGCCGTCGAGAAAGCGAAATCAATATCCTCGCCTTCGCCGATAAAGGGATCGTGCTCAGAAGGAGAACAGGACACCAAATAGCAATCACAGATGTCGGCTTCGACCTAGCCATATAACTAGAAGATCGAAGAAGATGATGGTCAAAGGGTCCCTCAATCTTTCATTATTCCTGATGACTCCGGCGCCACCAAATCAATAATTGAAGAACTAGAGCAAATCACACTAATCGAGCACTGGCCCGAGCTAAAGGTATACTTGGGAACGGGGTTGAGCCTCGAACTCAGGAAGAAACTTGTTCAATTTCTTATCGATAACATTGATTGTTTTGCCTGGTCCCACTTAGATATAACGGGGATCCCACCGTACATAACGACGCATCGGCTAAGCTTGGACCCTAGGTTCAGACCGGTGAAGCAAAAGAGAAGACCCCAGTCCGAGGGAAAGCACGCATTCATAAAGGACGAGGTAACCAAACTTCTCAAAATAGGGTCCATTCTGGAGGTGAAATATCCCGAATGGTTAGCCAACGTAGTTGTAGTGCCTAAAAAAGGGAACAAACTTAGAATGTGTGTGGACTATAAAGATTTGAACAAAGCATGCCCCAAAGATTCCTTTCTGCTGCCCATCATCAATCGCATGATCGATGCCACGGTCGGCCACGAGATCCTCACTTTTCTCGATGCTTATTCCGGGTATAATCAAATCCATATGAATGCGGAGGACCAGGAAAAGACTTCATTTGTCACCAAATATGGAACATATTGTTATAATGTGATGCCCTTCGGGCTAAAAAATGCAGGGGCTACTTACCAATGCCTAGTAAATAAAATGTTTGAAGAATAAATAGGTAAATCAATGGAAGTTTATATTAATGACATGCTAGTTAAGTCCCTACGCGCAGAGGACCATTTGACCCATTTGCAGGAAACGTTCGAGATTTTGAGGAAATACAACATGAAGCTCAACCCCGAAAAATGTGCTTTCGGGGTCGGTTCGGGCAAGTTCCTCGGCTTCATGGTGTCAAATCGGGGAATCGAGATTAACCCCGATAAAATCAAGGCCATCGAAGACATCACCATCGTGGATAGCATGAAAGTTGTACAAAGACTAACGGGACGGATTGCAGCTTTAGGCCGATTCATTTCGAGATCGTCAAATCGAAGTCACAAATTTTTCTCTCTACTCAAAAAGAAGAACGATTTCGCTTGGACCCCGGAATGCCAACAAGCATTGGAGGAACTAAAATGACATCTATCGAGCCCACCACTACTTCACACTCCAAAAACGGACGAAAATCTTTGTTTGTACTTGGTAGTATCGGAAATCGCTGTAAGTGGTGTCCTAGTTCGAGAAGAGAAAGGTACGCAATTTCCCATTTATTATATAAGTCGGACCTTAGGAGAAGCAGAAACTAGATATCCGCACCTAGAAAAATTGGCACTTGCACTGATAAGAGCCTCTAGAAAGTTAAGACCGTACTTTCAATGTCACCCCATATGCGTATTAATCATGTACCCGCTTCGTAATATTTTGCACAAGCCCGAACTATCAGGCCGGTTGGCCAAATGGGCTGTCGAACTCAGTGGGTACGATATCGAATATCAACCCTGTACGGCCATCAAGTCTCAAATATTAGCAGACTTCGTGGCCGATTTCACATCAACCCTCGTACCCAAAGTCAAAAAAGAACTCCTGTTGAAATTGGGTACATCATCGGGAGTATGGATCCTTTTTACAGACGGGGCTTCGAACGTGAAGGGGTCCGGGTTGGGCATAGTTTTGAAACCACCCACGGGTAACACTATTAGGAAATCTATTAAAACTACCAGGTTAACTAACAATGAGGCCGAGTATGAAGCCATGATTGCAGGTCTCAAGCTAGCTAAAAACTTGGGAGCATAAGTCATTGAAGCCAAATATGATTCTTTGCTGGTGGTGAGTCAAGTGAACAAAACCTTCGAAGTTCGAGAAGGTAGAATGCGAAGGTATTTAGACAAACTACTTGTCACTTTGCACCATTTCAAACAATGGACTTTACGGCATGTTCCACGAGAACAAAACAATAAAGTCGATGCACTTGCGAATTTGGGATCGTCAGTCGAGGAAGATGACTTGAGCTCGGGGACTGTCGTCCAACTCTCGAGATCGGTAATTGAAGGAGGTCACGCCGAGATAAATTCTACAAGCTTAACCTAGGATTGGAGAAATAAGTATATTGAATATTTAAAGAGCGGAAAGCTCCCATCGGACGCAAACGACTCTAGGGCCCTACGGACTAAAGCTGCTCGATTCACGTTGGCTTCAGATGGAACGCTATATCGAAGGACATTCTATGGACCGCTGACAGTATGCTTGGGTCCGGGAGGTATCGATTACATCCTACGGGAAGTGCACGAGGGCACTTGTGGGAATCACTCTGGTGCCGATACATTAGTTCGCAAAATAATCAGAGCAGGGTATTACTGGACCGATATGGGCAAAGACGCGACGGAATTTATTCGTAAATGTGACAAATATCAAAGGTTTGCGCCAATGGTCCATCAACCCGGAGAGCAACTTCACTCAGTCCTATCCCCATGGCCGTTCATGAAGTGGGGAATGGATATCGTCGGCCCTCGGCCATCGACCCCAGGTAAAACCAAATTTATTTTATTTATGACTCACTATTTTTCTAAATGAGTTGAAGCGCAGGCGTTCGAGAAAATAAGAGAGAAAGAAGTTATAGACTTTATTTGGGATCATATCATATGCCAATTCGGGATACTCGCCGAAATAGTATGTGACAATGGGAAACAATTCATTGGCAGCAAAGTAACAAAATTCCTCGAAGATCACGAAATAAGAAGGATACTATCAACACCATACCACCCCAGTGGGAACGGACAGGCCGAATCAACGAACAAAACTATCATTCAAAACCTAAAGAAGAGGTTGAACGACGCTAAAGGAAAACGGAGAGAAATCCTGCCTGAAGTCCTTTGGGCGTATCAGACAACATGAAAATCCAGTACGGGGCGACCCCATTCTCCTTAGTATATGGGTCCTAAGCATTGATACCAGTCGAAGTACGTGAACCCTGTACCAGATTTTGATTCACGATGGAAGAATCAAATAACGAGGCTATGAATAACAGCCTCGAATTATCGTACGAAAGACGAGAAGCTGCTCTCGTCCGATTTGCTGCCCAAAAGCAACGAATCGAAAGATATTATAATAAAAGAACCAAGCTCCTCCATTTCAAGCCTGGGGACTTAGTGTTAAGAAAAGTCACCTTCAATACCCAAAATCTGAACGAAGAAAACCTAGGACCAAATTAGGAAGGACCATATCAGGTTCTCAAGAACGTCGTAAAGGGATCGTACATGCTCGGCATTATAAACGGCAAATAGCTATCAAGCAGTTGGAATGTGTCACATATAAAATGATACTATTGCTAAGGTACGACCCTTCCATATTCATTTATATTTCAACTCTGACCCCTGAAGAAGTCCGAACAAGAGCTAAGATGGAACCATCGCTTGAAACCACGTGTTGCACTCTTTTTCCTTTAGACCGGTTTTATCCCAAATGGGTTTTTCGGCAAGGTTTTTAATGAGGCAACCAATGATCACGCTGCACTTACAACAAGTATCTGAGGCCTCCGTACAATCGACCTCGAATACTAGGGGGGCATTAGCCCTCAAATATATCAAGTTCTGATACAAGAAATTTATTTCGCAACAACGGGTTTCCAGTAGGAAAAGTTGTAAGAGCTAAAATGATCAAAACAAACCATGCTCATGTAGTTGGCCCGAACCCAGACGCGAAACATGAACATATGTATAACGACTTGCAAAAGGTCCTCTTTATCGATATCTTATATCCAAGAAAACTTCCTCTATTTGGAGATTTATTATGCAATCAGAATTAAGATAAACTCGACCATTACGCCTACAGGCTACTTTTATTTCAAGTTCGAGCAAGCACTCACTCGACCATTACGTCCACGGGCTACATTACTTCGAGTTCGAATCATTCGCTCGATGACTAAAGCCTACGGGCTACTTTTATTTCGAGTTCGTGCAAACACTTACTCGACCATTACGCCCACGTGCTACATTACTTTGAGTTCGAATCATTCACTCGACGACTAAGCCTACGGGATACTTCTATTTCGAGTTCGAGCAAGCACTCACTCGACCATTACGCCCACGGGCTACATTACTTCAATTTTGAATCATTCACTCGACGACTAAGCCTACGGGCTACTTCCATTTTGAGTTCGAGCAAGCACTCACTCGACCATTACGCCCACGGGCTACATTACTTCGAGTTTGAATCATTCACTCGACGACTAAGCCTACGGGATACTTCTATTTCGAGTTCGAGCAAGCACTCACTCGACCATTACGCCCACGGGCTACATTACTTCGAGTTTGAATCATTCACTCGACGACTAAGCCTACAGGCTACTTCCATTTCGAGTTCAAGCAAGCACTCACTCTACCATTACGCCCACGGGCTACATTACTTCGAGTTCGAATCATTCACTCGATGACTAAGCCTACGGGCTACTTCCATTTCGAGTTCGAGCAAGCACTCACTTGACCATTACGCCCACGGGCTACATTACTTCTAGTTCGAATCATTTACTCGACGACTAAAGCCTATGGGCTACTTTCATTTCGAGTTCAAGCAAGCACTCACTCGACTATTACGCCTACGGGTTATATTTCTTCGAGTTCAAATCATTGACTCAACTAGTAAGCCTAAGGGTTACGTCACTTCGAGTCTGAAGAAACAATCAATCATAGAAACTACGAAGTCCAAATTTGATTAAATTGATAAGATCCTTGTGAAAACAATTGTAAGGAACATATAAAGTCTTCACAAGTCGGCCAAGTTGTCTATATACAAAACATTCTACATGATTGATTACAAACGTAAAAAATTAAGAACTAAGCTTCCTGATCATCCTCAGGGGCGTTTGCTTCTCTACCAGGCTCTTCCCCGTCCTCGGATCCGCTCTAGCTACTATCATCATCATCATCATCGCCATCAGAAGCCTAGGCTTCTGCTTCAGCTTCGAGCTCTTTAGCCTTTTTTATTTCTTCAGTAAGGTCGAAACCTCGAGCGTGCATCTCCTCGAGGGTATCCCTCCGAGACCTACATTTAGCAAGTTCGACAATCCAATGTGCTCGAGTGTCGGCACTATCCGCCGCCTCTCGTGCCTCCATCTGAGCAGCCTCGGCATCAGCCCGATACACGGCAATGGACTTATCCGCCAAGATTTTCGACGACTCAACCTCCGCCTTGGCCTCAGCAAGCCGAGCTTCAAGATCCTCGATCCTCTTAGCTTGAGCCGAACCCTTTTGCTTGATGTTTCAAAGCTGAACATCGGCCAATAATAAGTTGGTCAAAATGGTCTCTTTTTCCGCAGCCAGGCGGTCGATAGTCTCCTTCCACCGATTACATTCAGCTTTGATTTGATCAACTTCTTCCCGAAGTGACCCAATTTTTTCAACCTTTGGTTGCAGCTGAGACAGCGAAGGGTTAACTTCCACAGTCGAGTCAAACCCATACTTTAATAGAACGAGGATCACCTGCTTATCGGGTTCGGCCTTTTTTTCACGAGCCTTAGCCAAATCCGCTTAGAGGTCCTTTATAGCCTCATCCTTTTGGCTACAAAGAATCTGCAGGGCGTCTCTCTCCCCCGAGACCTTCTGAAACTCGACCTCACACTGGCTAAGGTCGATTCGAAACCTACTAATGGCCTGCACAGTAGGGAAAGAACAGGAGTCAAGTTTGGAAAAGAACAAAGAAACCAAGTATAGTAAAATCATTACCCGAGTAATGAAACGTTGGGTCTCTTCTAGTAGAAGAAAAGTGTCACCAATATCGGAAGCATCATCAACTCCAGTAAAGCAATCCCGAAAGGGATCCCCTACACTAGAGCCTCTGCCCAAATCGGGGGTCTTCAATTCTCGAGCTTCCTTTAACGCCTCATCAGAAAAGGTTGGAAAGGAAGGCAAATGACCCACTGTCAAAGCCCCAAGCGAATCACTCGGGGCGCTCTAATCAAGACTTGGGATCCGGGGCCAACCCCGACCGGTACAGCCGCCATCAGCCCAGGAGCTTTGGTGACCTCGATAGCTCTCGCAGATCGGATCACCAAAGCCGAGACACCACCTTCTTCTTCTTCTTCTTCTTCGCCTTCTTATTCTTCTCTCAATCGTTGGACCGAGTCAATCGGAAGAGCAATTGCCTTCCTCCTCACCCTTCGAGTTTTGGGCTTGGGGTCCTCTGACTGAGAGGAAGCTTTTCGCTTCTTATCTTTCCCCGGTTTTGGGACCGGGCACTTGGTTCCTTCTTCACCGCTCGAAGGCCTCAAAGCGACATCCTTGGTTACACCTGCATGAAAGGAAATTGGTAACGAATGGAGCACAAAGAACACTTCGAAGGAAACGAGAAGTAAAACCTTACCGTGATTCTTGGCCTCCCATCTATCTTTTGCCAAATCACGCCAAGCGCGTTCGGCATAAGAGGAAGTCGAGGCTAACTTCCGAACCCAATCCTTGAGGTCGGGCACCGCTTGTGGCATCCAAGGGGCAGCTGTATATCGGAGAAATACATCAGAAAAAATTGAGAAAAGATACAAAAAGCAACGTCTTATGAGAACCACTTATGGTCAAAATTCCATTCCTCGGGGAACGGCATCTTCTCTTCCGGAATAAGGTCACGGGTCCTCACCCGAATATAACGGCCCATCCAACCCCGATCCTTATCTTCGTCGATGCTCGACATCAAAGCCTTCGATGCCCGACGATGAAGTTTGATTAGTCCTCGAAAGATTTGAGGTCAATACAATCGTATGAGGTGATTCAGGGAAAAATCCAGCCCCCCGGCTTTGATGGAGAAGAAGCGAAGTAGGATTACTATACGCCATAGAGAGGGATGAATTTGACTGAGGGTGACCTGATATCTTTGCAAAAATCAATGATCACCTGGTCGACGGGACCCAATGTGAAGGGATAAGTGTAAACACTTAAAAACCCCTCCACATGGGTGATGACTCTCTCTTCGGGGGATGGAATTTGCAACACAACCTCGGAACCCCAGTTGCAGTCTTTCCTAACGGCCTCGAGATGACCCTCCGTTATAGAGAACATGTACATCGACATGTGCTCGCATCGACCCAAAACAGATGAAGGATTCTCAACCTTAAAATCGATCTTCAGAGTACACGGGCCGGGAACATAGTCATAGGTGGACGGCTCCACCGGCGCCTTGTCGTCGGACGGCCGTGAAGAAGAAGCTTTCTCCTTCTGAGATACAATTTTCGAAGTTTTGGCCATTGATATGAGAGGAAGAAAGGCAAAGGAATGTGAAAAATTGACGACACCAAAACTCGGGTGTAGATGGCTCTGCAAGCGACAAGATAGAGAGAAAAGATAAGAAAATTTGGGGGAGTGAATGCGTTAAAGTGGTAAATATTAGATGGAAGGGTTATTTATAGGCTCGCATCATGACGGTTTAATATCAGAGGTGGCCGACCGCCATCTGACAAGCATTAGATACCTTGAAAGGCTAAATCGATGGGACAGCTATCACATACGTCATAATCGATCCCTGTTAAAACGTCAGCTTATAACCCGGTCGAACCGTCGAAAATCATATCGATTCTCACCACATCCTTCGTGAGAAACGAGGGGACTATCTGTATATGGCCAAAATAGATTTCGGCCTTCCTACATTCGATCGAGTTCAAGTGGTAAGAAGTCAGAGTGGGATTTTGGGAGTGAGCTCCGAAGACATTACTAACGAGCCTCGAGTTTGAAGGCTGCTCGAGGAGTCGGCTCGATAACCTTATCGAGCTCGTGACCAAATCGATCCGCAAGGGATTGCTTCGAGGTCGGAAATGCGCGACGCCCATACCGAAGGTCGAACTCAAGCCAAGACCGAAGGGCTCGACCTAGTAACGAGTTCGAGCCAGTATCGAGCTCACAGACAATAGTCGTTGCAACCGCGTCAAGAGAGAGAATCTTGGTGGGAATCAAAGAAGAGACAAATCATCATGGGTCCTCCACTATATGTTTTATTTTATTATTTTTTGTTATAAATAAAGTAATGACCCTCTACTATAAAAGGGGATCCTTGTATGCTATGGACACACTGAATACACTGGAACAAAAGATACCTCCTTGTGCTTGTTTTACTTTATTTTATTCGTTCTTTCTGATTCATTATTCCCACTGTCATAGTCAAGAATATTCGTATTGCTATCTCTCTGTACGATTTGTATCAAAGGGTATCACGTATCATTAGAACCATACATAAATTTAACGTTATCCGATTTTTTGGGTAAACAATATTATAAGAATATGTTTCGATTTTATCATTTCGCACAGAGTTTCTTCATTGTCAAAGACGATATTCGTTCTCCGTTTGTGTTTTTCTGAATCACAAGATGTACATCCGGTAAATTGTCATTCCTCATGCTTGCTAGACCTTTCTTTAAATTTATTTTCTGGATTTATGCAAAGTTAAAAATAAGGTCCCTCTATGTAGTAGGAGTATATTATATTGCCTATTATTAGCATCCCCAGAAATCTTTGTTCTGGCCCACTAAGTTAATTCCCCACAATAATCAGCTTCTTTAGTTTTATTTTATTAATTAAGGCAATTTGATTGCAGCTTCCTCTCTGATTTATTCAATGTCTTTAACATCTTTTATCTTTTATAAGTAGTACATTTTGGTTGTTTTTACAGTTTTTCAGAACTGCTACTTGTAGTCTTGTTCCAAAAACAGTCAGATGCAATTATTTTTTCGAATTCTTAATTAATCAAAAAAAATCCAAATGCCACCTTCATTGTCTTATTTAATTAAATCCAGTTGCTAAAAGCAAACACGCAACTTAATGGCCATAAGTCACGGATCCTTCTTAAGACTTGACTCTTGAGGTAAGCAAACAAAATTCATTTGGTTCACATTTTTTTCTATGATTATTAAGACAAGTTGTGTCTTCTCGAGTATGCATATTGCCCAAAACATCATTTGAAAATATCTAGTATTGTATGTGAACCTGAAAAAGTACATGTGGTTTACAGTAGTATTATTCGTCTTATTCTTCTATGCTTCTGATGAAAAAAGATTGCAATATATTCGAAGATCGATCGACTCCACAATTAGTAGAAAGACCTACTATTTAATTAGTAAGGTTGGTGATGTTGTCAAAAGTATTTTAACTCTAAATAATAAAACGCTAGAATTTTTCAATTCCTTTTCCACCAACCCACAAAAAAAAAGGATTTTGATTTAATTTATTAGTTTTAATGGGCATGGAAGCACTTAAGCTAAAGTTAATGCACCTAAAGAAGAGGGGGTTCTAAGGCTAGACGAGCTAAGGCCTTGCCTTAGGGTCCTGGAATTTGATGGCCCCAGGTTTACTTTAAACTAATATCATTATTATTATTATTCATAGTTATGAGGCGGATGTGGTGTTGCAATATTGGGTTTATATAACCTTAGTACTGTTGATTCATAACATAAATTTATGTATATAAATTCATTAAAATAATAACAAATAGTAGATAACTCATATTTAAAAATATAATATTCAATATTAAGAACCTTAAATATTAAAACCACAGAACTTAAACCCTGAATCCGCTTTTGTCAGAGAATATCCCATTGAGAATCCGACCGATCCTACCACATGTATTGGTGGAAAAAAGGTATTACACGTGGAATATTATTAAGCTGATAAAGCGTGACGCGTGGAGCAACGATATAGTGACAAGTGGCACATTCAATTAATGGAATTAAGAATGCAAGAAAGGTATGGAAGAAACACCCACGAGACAGTACAAAGAAAGAAATCGGGCCTGACAGTTGTCAAAGAAGAGGCATGAGCGAAAGGAATAAAGGTTAAAACGAGGGGAAGATACACGAACCAGAATTAGATAAGGAAGGAGAATCGGAACCGTTACAAGGAATCTATAACCATAAATATGTCAGTAATGGTTATCCATGATAATGGGCAATCAATATAACTAATGCCCATAATGAATCCAAATTAAGTATGTAAACCGTTATGATTGTACGTTCTTATATAAGGATAAAGAATTTCATTTGTAAGGACAAGTTACAATTATTACTGAAATGCATTTTATTATTTTCTACTTTATCAAAATTCCAGCCTTGATTTTAGGGATTGGTCGTTGATTCATTCCTTATTTCTCTTTGATAATTTTCTCTATTACTCTTGTTATTTTCTATTGAGGAAGTGAAATAAAATTTGGTTATCAGTAACCCATTTTATTCTAAATATAGAGTTTGATTGAGAAATCTATTTTTTGGATAAACAAATTGGTTATGTTACCGAAAAACTAATAATCTTTTCACTTTCTAAATTTTATTTTCTGACAACCAACTATGTCAACTGTTAACGAAAATAACCAGATGAACCAACAGTGGGGAACTCCGCCACTCCTCTCCCCAACGGGATCTCCTCGATAATTCCGTGACGGTTCACCGAAAGATCTACATCACACGCTAATGATCAACAAGGGGATGAGCAAAATGTCGAAAAAGACGCTCTAAAGCAATTAATTGCAGAACACGTGAACAGTGCTCTTCAAGCTTTTGTTAGGGGATTGCCTAATGTGCCACAAACTCCTCCACCAGTCAATACAACAACATTAGAAAACCCACAGTCAGGGCTCGAGAACTCTGGAATTAGAGGAACTCCCAATGAATCTCGTGATGGAAGGTCAGGTACACCTAAATATTCTGACTTACAAAGTTTGGTAGTAACTTTGCAAAAACAATTGAAGGAACAAAATGATCGCATAGAGCAAATACCCGGCGTACCGTCCGTGATCAAAGGAGTAGATATTGATAAATATTCACAACAACCCTGGAAGCCAAGTGCAATACCTTTGCCGATTCCTAAAAAGTTTAAAATGCCTGATATTCCAAAATATGATGGAATAACTGACCCTCGAGATCACGTAACTGTATTCACAACTGGCGTGAAGGGAACGATTTAACCAAGAAAGAAATCAAATCAGTTTTGGATAAAAAGTTTGGTGAAACACTCACGACAGGAGCATTAACGTGGTATTCTATTTTACCTGAAAACTCCATTGATTCTTTTGCTGAGCTTGTAGATTCATTTATAAAGCCACATTCGGGAGCTCAGAAAGCTGAAAAAAGAATGGAAGACATCTTTAAGGTAAAACAAGGGAATACAGAGTTACTCAGGGAATTCGTAGATAGGTTCCAACGGGAGAGGATGATGTTACCTCGAGTACCTGATAACTGGGAAGTTATGGCGTTCGCGGGCAATTTAAATGAGGAAAGTTCATAAGCCACGAGGAGGCTAAAGGAAAATTTGCGAGAATTTCCAGCAACAACATGGAACGATGTTTACAATAGGTATAGTAAAAAGCTGCGGATAGAAGAAGATACGGTTTCACAGCCAAAGGCTGATGAAAGAATAGGTTCGAGACGTTCAGAATCCGAAAAAGGGTCGGATAGAACAGGTACGAGCCTTACATAGGACCTACGGCATGAGACTCTCGATCTAAATAAGAGAGCGTGCGATTCGACTCAAGATCGAGGCAAAAAGATACGAGTTCTTCATATAAATTCAGAAAGGAACGGGATACATGAGGCAACGATTCCAATGCACATGCGAGGATTGGAGATTACAGCTTTAATGTCAGCACCTCTGAGTTGGTAGCGGTTTTAAGAGGTATGGGAGATAAGGTGTGATGGCCTATAGAGATGAGATCAGGTCCGAGCAAAAGCAATCCAGATTTCTAGTGTGAATTTCACAATGATCATGGCCATAGAATAGCAGATTGCAGATTACTACAGGGAGAAGTCGAGCATTTATTGAAGAAAGGTAATCTAACTAACTTGTTCAGCGTGAAAGGAAGACAATCATATATGAAGAACAGACAAGAACCTCTGAAACCTCCATCACCAAAAAGAACAGTCAATGTAATATTTGGGGGAGATGAGGTTAATGGTGTAACATATACAGCTTCTAGAAAGACGTCAAAAGTCATAGTCATGTAACGACCCGGTCAGTCATTTTGAGAGTTGTAGCCATGTTCTCTCATTTACTGCTCATTTTGTTGAAGAAAGATAATCTAACTAACTTGTCGGAGTAGTAGGTTTAGGTCCGGAGAGATTTTGAAATGAATTGAGATACTTAGTCTCCAAAATAAAAACTTAAGTTGAAAAGGTTGACCGTATATTGACTTATGTGTAAACGACCCCGGAATATAATTTTGATAATTTTAACAGCTCCGTATGGTGATTTTGGACTTAAGAGCGTGTCCGAAATTTTATTTGGAAGTCAGTAGTTAAATTAGGCTTGAAATGGCTAAAATAGGAATATAAGTTTGGAAGTTTGACCGGGGAGTTGACTTTTTGATATCGGGGTCGGAATTCAATTCTAAAAATTTTCATAGCTCTGTTATGTCAATTATGACTTGTGTGCAAAATTTGAGGTCAATCAGAATTGATTTGTTTGGTTTCGTCATCGAATGTAGAAGTTAGAAATTCTTAAGTTTCATTAAGCTTGAATTGGGGTATGATTCGTGGTTTTAGCGTTGTTTGATGTGATTTGAGGTTTCGACTAAGTTCGTATGATATTTTAGGACTTGTTGGTGTATTTGGTTGAGATCCCGAGGGCTTCGGGTGAGTTTCAGATGGTTAACGGATCAAAATTTGGACCTAAACAGCTGCTGAAATTTGTTTTTTGATGACTGTATCAGGGGCAGCGATCGGGGGCAACGACCGGGGGTACGCCTGGACAGAAACTTCAAGTTATAAAAAGGGAACTTCGTCCCATTTTTTATTTTTGACAAATTGGAGCTTGGGGAGAGGCGATGTTTGAGAGATTTTCAAGGAAAAACATCGGGGTTAGTGATTCTAATTCAGATTTGGTCAATATACACGAATATATCATTGTTTTCATCAATTAATTAGTGTTTTGAGATGAAAATTTGGGAAAATTGTAGATATCTCATAAAATGAATTTTTGAGATTTCGATGTCGATTCGGAGTCGGATTTGAGTGAAACTAGTATGGTTGGACTCATAATTGAATGGGTTGTCAGATTTTATGAGTTTCGTCAGATTTCAAGATGTGGGCCCCACAGGTAATTTTTGAGTTAAATTTCAAATTTTTGTTGGAAAATTTGTATTTTCATATGAGAATAAATTCCAATAAATTATATTGATTTAATCGAATTAATTAGGACTGGATACGAGAATTTGAGAGACTAATTCGCGAGGCAAAGGCATAGCAGAGTAAAGAATAACACAAGTCGAGGTAAGTGACTTGTCTAACCTTGTGTGGGGGAAATTCTCCTTAGGATTATTATTGATATGAAAATGTTGATGTGTTGAATGTACACGGGCTAAATGTGGAAGATTATATCTTTAAATTGTGTAGAGCACTGTTGCATATTAATTAAATTATTTTATTTTGTTATATGCATCATCATTAATATATTTTCGTATTTTAAATTTGTCTGACTTGTTCCTGCTAAGTGTTTTACCTGTTTAGTTGGAGTTTTATTTCTTTTGTTCTGTGCATTATTTGAAGGTTGGGTTTCTTAATTAAAATATTATTAAAAATGAAGTATTTTACATTTAAAACTTTGATGTTAAGTCAAGATGTTAAATTTGTGAAATATTATTTTTGCTGAATATTTTATGATATTTTTGTATTCATTGTGATTGAGCCGTGAGATTCTTATAGTGGAAATAATATTGTTGTTGATTTATTCTGGCAAGTTGAAATATTTGGGCACTTGAGGTGCAAATTATGATATATTGTGATATTAATACGCATGTAGTGGTATAAGGTCTGGGTGTTGAAACACATGCGGTGAGATAAGGGTGGCTTGATACGCGTGGCTAGTAGGGAAACTACTAGAAGTCATGCGGTGTGATAAGGGTGGCTAAAACGCGAGATGCTATTTCGAAAAAAATATTTTCTTTAAAATTTAATGTGAAGGCTCCCGCGGTGATATAAGGAAATGAGATATTGTTAATTTATTTATGATTTTGGACTACGAAGCGGTACCTCGGGAGTGCCGTTGTTGATATTTCTTTATGGCTGCATTTGCCTTTGGTTATTTTGGTAATTTCCTTAAAGTTGTAAATTTCTGTTTTTCCTTCTGCGAGGTATTGTTTGCCCTAATTTTGTGTAGTTAAATTGTGATATACTACTTACTTGATTTATTCGCATTGTCATTTTTATTATTATATTGTGAAAGTTTCACCCTGTCTTTTATTATTCCAGTAGGGCCTGACCTGACCTCGTCACTACTCTACCGAGTTTAGGCTTGGCACTTACTGGGTACCGCTGTGGTGTACTCATACTATGCTTCTGCATATCTTTTTGTGCAGATCCAGGTACTTCCTATCAAACCAGGCATCAGTGAATTAGATTGTACACGGAGACTTCAAGGTACATCTGCCAGCGTACGCATACCCCGGAGTCCCCTTCTATCTTATTATGTCGTTTTCCTTATGTTCTTTAGACTTTGCTGTATAGAGACACTGAGGATAAATTCTTAGAAGCTTTTGACTTATTCCTACCGGGTTTTGGGAGTTGAAATGTTAAATTTGCGGTCCTTATTTATTCGACTGTTATGGATTAAATTTCAGTTTATATTCTGTTATTCCGCATTGATAGGCTTACCTAGTCTTAGAGACTAGGTGCCATCACGACATCCTACGGAGGGAATTTGGGGTCGTGACAAGTTGGTATCAAAGCTCTAGGTTCATAGGTGTTATGAGTAACAAGCAGGTTTAGTTGAGTCTCGCAAATCAGTACGGAGACGTCTGTACTTATCTTCGGGAGGCTATGGAACTGTTAGGAAAATGTTCACTTCTTTGATTCCTTATCGTGTGCATTTGTTGACTTCGAAGTTCTAAACCATTGTCTTTCTATTCTCTCACAGATGGTGAGGATACGTACAACTGGATTCGATGATCAAACACCTACGCCCCATGTTGGATCCACAAGAGGTCGGGGTCGGGCCAGAGGCCGAGCAAGAGGCAGAGGAAGACCACGTGGTGCAGCCAGACTACCTGCACGAGTTGCTGCATATGAGCCACCAGTAGCTCCAGTTGGAGAGCAGGCACCTGAGATGCTTGTTACTACCCCTTCACTTCAGGAGACTCTTGCCTAGTTTTGGAGCATGTTTGGCACTCTAGCTCAGGCAGGGTTGATTCCACTTCCTCCTGCCACATCTCATACCGGGGGAGGAGCACAGACTCCTGACATCCGTACCCCAGAGCCATGGGCCCAAGTTAACCATGCCCCAGAGGTTATACCAGTGCAACCAGTTGTCCCGGTTCGGCCCGAGGCTAGAGCAGCAATTTCGGAGGGGGAGCAACTCAGGATCGAGAGGTACAAGAAGTACCACCCTCCCACTTTCAGCGGTTTGGCTTCAGAGGATGCTCATGGTTTTCTTGAGAAATGTCACTGTATACTCCGTACTATGGGTATTATGGATTCTAGCGGTGTTTCTTTCACGGCATTCCATCTTAGAGGAGCGACCTACCAGTGGTGGCAGGCATACGAGTTGGATAGTCCGGCTATGGCAGCTTCACTCACTTGGACTCAATTTTCAGATATGTTCTTGAGGGAGTATGTTCCTTAGAGTCCGCAGAGTTTGAGAAGTTGCGTCAGGGTTCTATGACCGTGTCAGAGTATGCGGTCTAATTCAGTGATTTGGCTAGGCATGCACCAGCCTTGGTTGCTATTTTTCGATAGCGGGTTCGTCGATTTATTGAGGGGCTCCACCCTAGTATTAGATTCAGTATGGCCCGAGAACTGGATATGGATATCGCATACCAATAGATGGTGTCAATTGTAAGGAGATTGGAGGGTATGCAAACTCGGGAGAGTGAAGATAGGGAAGCCAAGAGACCTCGGGATTCTGGTATATATAACAGTTCTCGTGCCCCAGCTGTAGCCCGTTATGATAGAGGCTATGTGAGCCGTCCTATTCATTCAACACTTCCAGCTTCCAGTGGTATTTTGGCTAATCCCAGAACCCAGGTTCCATATTATGCACCGCCAGTGTTTATTGTACCTCCTGCACGGGGTACTTTCAGCGGTCAGTCCAGCCGATCAGGCCCGATCCAGTCCCAACAGCCACGTCCTCCGAGGGCTTATTTTGGGTGTGGTGACACTCGTCATATCATGAAGGATTGCCCCAGACTTAGGAGGGGTGCACCTCCACAGATTTCTCAGGCACCACCCATTCCACAAGGACCTCAGGCTTCTTAGGCCATGATTACTGCACCAGCTACCACTCCATCTGCACAACCAGCTAGAGGCGGAGGTCGGACAGGTAGGGGTCGCCCTAGAGGGGGAGGCCAGACCAGATATTACTCCCTTCCTGCTAGGACGGGGGCAGTTACATCTGATTCTTTTATCACAGGTATTGTTCCAGTCTGTCATAAAGATGCATCAGTCTTATTTGATCCAGGCTCTACTTATTCTTATGTGTCATCTTATTTTGCCCCGTATTTGGGAGTATCCCGTGATTCTTTGAGTTTTTTGTGCTTATGTATCTACACTCGTGGGCGAATCTATTATTGTTGATCGTGTGTATCGGTCATGTTTGATTGTTATAAGTGGTTTTGAGACCAAAGCTAATTTATTATTGCTCGGTATGGTGGATTTCGATATTATTTTGGGCATGTACTGGTTGTTGCCCTATCACGCTATCCTTGATTGTCACGCCAAGACGATGACATTAGTTATGCCAAGTCTATCGCGGCTAGAGTGGAGAGGTACCTTAGATCATGTTCCTAGTAGGGTTATTTCATTTCTTAAGGCTCAACGAATGGTTGAGAAGGGGTGCGATGTGTATCTGGCCTATGTGAGAGACGTTAGAGTTGATACTCCTACCGTGGAGTCAGTTCCTATAGTAAGGGATTTTCCTGATGTATTTCTAGCGGATCTTCCGGTTATGCTACCCGACAGGGATATTGACTTTGGCATTGATTTGTTACCGGGCACTCAGCCCATTTCTATTCCACCATATCATATGGCCCCAGCAGAATTGAAAAAATTAAAAGAGCAGTTACAGGAGCTGCTTGATAAGGGTTTTATCCGGCCTAGTGTATTGCCTTGGGGTGCTCCTGTCTTATTTGTGAAGAAGAAGGATGGTTTAATGCGGATGTGTATTGATTACCGTAGTTGAACAAGGTTACAGTGAAGAGCAGGTATCCATTGCCACGTATTGATGACCTATTTGATCAGCTTCAGGGTGCCAGAGTGTTCTCTAAGATCTACTTACGTTCAGGCTATCATCAGTTGAAGATTCGGGAGCCAGATATCCCGAAGACTACTTTCAGGACTCGGTATGGTCATTATGAGTTCCTTGTAATGTCATTTGGGCTGACCAGAGCCCCAACAGCATTTATGCACTTAAGGAACAGTGTATTTCAGCCCTATCTGGATTCTTTAATCATTGTGTTTATTGACGACATTCTAGTGTATTCCCGGAGCCGGGAGGATCATAAGCAACACCTGAGGACTGTGCTTCAGACTTTGAGAGAAAAGAAGTTGTATGCAAAATTTTTAAAGTGTGAATTCTGGCTTGATTCAGTAGGATTTTTGGGTCATGTGGTAATGAACAAGGGGATCCAGGTAGATCCGAAGAAAATTGAAGCAGTGCAGAGTTGGCCCAGATCGTCATCAGCTACTGAGATCCGGAGTTTTCTTGGCTTGGGAGGGTATTATCACCGATTTGTAGAGGGTTTCTCTTCTATAGCTGCACCTATGAGCAAATTGACCCAGAAGGGTTCTCCGTTCAGGTGGACCGAGGAATGTGAGGAGAGCTTTTAAAAGCTCAAGACAGCTTTGACTATAGCCCCAGTATCGGTATTTCCTACAGGTTCAGGGTCTTATACTATGCATTGTGATGTGTCGCGCATTGGTCTCGGCGCCGTGTTAATGCAAGACAGTAGGGTGATTTCCTATGCATCCAGACAGTTAAAGGTACATGAGAAGAATTATCCGGTCCACGACCTTGAGTTAGAAGCTAGCGTTCATGCTTTGAAGTTTGGCGGAATTATTTGTACGGTGTCCACTGTGAGGTTTATACAGATCACCGGAGTCTACAGCATCTGTTTAAACAGAAGGATCTTAATTTGCGGCAGCGGAAGTGGTTGGAATTTCTTAAGGATTATGATATCACAATTCTCTATCATCCCAAAAAGTCTAATATGGTGGTTGATGCCTTGAGTCGTAAGGCGGAGAGTTTGGCCAGCTTAGCATATTTACCGGTAACAGAGAGGCCTTTAGCCTTGGATGTTCAGGCCTTGGCCAACTAGTTTGTTAGATTGGATGTTTCCGAGATGAGCCGAGTTTTGGCTTATGTAGTTTCTCAGTCTTCTCTGTATGATCGTATCAGGGAGCATCAATATGATGACCCTCATCTGCTTATTTTTAAGGACACAGTTCAGCATGGTGATGCCAAAGAAGTCACTATTGGAGATGACGGTGCATTACGGATGCAGGGAAGGCTATGTATGCCTAATGCAGATGGTTTGCGTCAGTTGATTCTCTAGGAGACTCACAGTTCGCGGTACTCCATTCATCCAGGTGCCGCAAAGATGTACCGTGATTTGAGGCAGCAATAATGGTGGAGGCAGATGAATAAAGACATAGTGGAGTATGTCTCCTGGTGCCTAAATTGTCAACAGGTGAAATATCAGCATCAACAACCGGGTGGATTGCTTCAGAAGTTAGAGATTCCAGAATGGAAATGGGAGCGGATCACTATGGATTTTGTTGTTGTGCTCCCACGAACTCAGAGGAAGTTCGATGCAGTTTGGGTGATTGTGGATAGATTGACCAAGTCAGCTCATTTCATTCCTGTGGTTACTACTTACTCATCAGAGCAGCTGGCCCAGGTTTACATTCGCGAGATTGTCAGGCTTCATGGCGTACCGGTATCTATCATCTCTGACAGGGATACACAGTTTACATCAAGGTTCTGGAGGGCCATACAGTGTGAGTTGGGTACTCGGGTAGAGTTGAGTAGAACATTTCACCCTCAAACGGATGGGTAGTCCGAGCGCACTATAGAGGATATGCTTCGTGCTTGTGTGATAGATTTTGGGGGTGCTTGGGATCAGTTCTTGCCACTTGCGGAGTTTGCTTACAACAACGATTATCAGTCAAGCATTTAGATGGCATCGTATAAGGCCTTATATGGTAAGCGGTGCCTGTCTCCAAAGGGTTGGTTCGAATCGGGAGAAGCTAGACTATTGGGTACGGACTTAGTTCAAGATGCTTTGGAAAAGGTTAAATTGATTCAGGATCGGCTTCGTACCGCCCAATATAGACAAAAGAGTTATGCAAATCGGAAGGTTCGTGATGTTGCATTCATGGTTGGTGAGCGGGTCTTGCTCCGGGTTTCGCCCATGAAGGGTGTTATGAGATTTGGGAAGAAGGGCAAGTTGAGCCCTAGGTATATTAGGCCTTTTGAGATTCTAGAAAGAATTGGAGAGGTGGCTTATAGACTTGCACTACCAGTGTTCTATGTTTCCATGCTCTGGAAGTATTACGGCGATCTGTCTCATGTGTTAGACTTCAGCTCAGTCCAATTGGACAAGGATCTATCTTATGTTGAGGAACCAGTGGCCATTTTGGACAGACAGGTTAGAAAGCTAATATCGAAGAGCATTGCTTCAGTAAAAGTACAGTGGAGGGGTCATCCGGTTGAGGAGGCGACTTGGGAGACCGAGCATGATATGCGTAGCTGTTATTCTCATCTTTTCAAAACTCCAGGTATAATTCTAAACCCGTTCGAGGACGAACGTTTGTTTAAGAGGGGGAAGATGTAACGACCCGGTCAGTCGTTTTGAGACTTGTAGCTCCGTTCCCCCATTTATTGTTCATTTTGTACTTTATAACTGTTATGTGACTTGGCGGGGTAGTGGGTCCAGATCCGGAGAGATTGCAAAATGAATTGAGACACTTAGTCTTCAAAATGAAAACTTATGTTGAAAAGGTTGATCGGATATTGACTTATGTGTAAACAACCCCGAAATAGAATTTTGATGATTTTAACAGCTCTTTATGGTGATTTGGAACTTAGGAGTGTGTCCGAAATTTTATTTGGAAGTCCGTAGTTAAATTAGGCTTGAAATGGCTAAAATATGAATTTAAGTTTGAAAGTTTGTCCGGGGAGTTGACTTTTTTATATCTGGGTCGGAATCCAATTCTGAAACTTTTCGTAGCTCTGTTATGTCAATTATGACTTGTGTGCAAAATTTGAGGTCAATCGGAATTGATTTGTTTAGTTTCGGCATCGAATGTAGAAGTTGGAAATTCTTAAGTTTCATTAAGCTTGAATTGGGGTATGATTCGTGGTTTTAGCGTTGTTTGATGTGATTTGAGATTTCTACTAAGTTCGTATGATATTTTAGGACTTGTTGGTGTATTTAGTTGAGGTCCCGAGGGCCTCGGGTGAGTTTCAGATGGTTAACGGATCAAAATTAGGACCTAAACAGCTGCTAGAATTTTTTTTCTGATGACTGTATCAGGGGCAGCAATCGGGGGCAGCGACCGGGGGCACGCCTGGATAGAAACTTCAAGTTATAAAAAGGGGACTCCGTCCTATTTTTCATTTTTGACAAATTGGAGCTTGGGGAGAAGCGATATTTGAGAGATTGTCAAAGAAAAATATCGGGGTAAGTGATTATAACTCAGATTTGGTCAATATACACGAATATATAATTGTTTTCATCATTTAATTAGTGTTTTGAGATGGAAATTTGGGAGAAATTGTAGAAATATCATTAAACGAATTTTTGAGATTTCGATGTCAATTCAGAGTCGGATTTGAGCGAAACTAGTTGAGTTGTCGGATTTTATGAGTTTCGTCGGATTCTGAGACGTGGGTCCCACGGGCAATTTTTGAGTTAAATTTCTGATCTTTATTGGAAATTTTGTATTTTCATATGGAATAAATTCCAATAAATTGTATTGACTGACTTGAATTAATTATGACTAGATACGAGACTTTCAGAGGCTAATTCGCGAGGCAAAGGCATAGCAGAGTAAAGAATTACACAAGTCGAGGTAAGTGACTTGTCGAACCTTGTGTAGGGAAAATTCCCCTTAGGATTGGTATTGATATGAAAATATTGATGTATTGAAAATCGTGTACACGAGGTGACGAGTGTGTACACGGGCTAAATATGAAAGATTATGTCTTTAAATTGTGTAGAGCACTGTTGCATATTAATTAAATTATTTTATTTTGTTATATGCATCATCATTAATATATTTTCGTATTTTAAATTTGTCTGACTTGTTCCTGCTAAGTGTTTTACCTGTTTAGTTGGAGTTCTGTTTCTTTTGTTCTGTGCATTATTTGAAGGTTGGATTTCTTAATTTAAATATTACTAAAAATGAAGTATTTTACATTTAAAACTTTGATGTTAAGTCAAGATGTTAAATTTGTGAAATATTATTTTTGCTGAATATTTTGTGAGATTTTTGTATTCATTGTGATTGAGTCGTGAGCTCCTTATTGTGAAAATAATGTTGTTGTTGATTTATTTTGGCAAGTTGAAATATTTGGACACTTGAGGTGCAAATTATGATATATTGTGATATTATTACGTATGCGGTGGTATAAGGTCTGGGTGTTGAAACGCATGCGGTGAGATAAGGGTGTCTTGATACGCGTGGCTAGTAGGGGAACTACTAAAAGTCATGTGGTATGATAAGGATGGCTAAAACGCGGGATGCTATTTCGGAAAAATATGTTCTTTAAAATTTAATGTGATGGCTCCCGCGGTGATATAAGGAAATGAGATATTGTGAATTTATTTATGATTTGGAACTACGAGGCAGTACTTCGGGAGTGCCCTTGTTGATATTTCTTCATGGTTGTATTTGCCTTTAGTTATTTTGGTGATTTTCTTAAAGTTGTAAATTTCTGTTTTTCCTTCCGCAAGGTATTGTTTGCCCTAATTCTGTGTAGTTAAATTGTGACATACTACTTACTTGATTTATTCTCATTATCATTTTTATTATTATATTGTTAAACTTTCCACCCTGTCTTTTATTATTCCAGTAGGGCCTGACCTCGTCACTACTCTACCGAGGTTAGGCTTGACACTTATTGAGTACCGCTGTGATGTACTCATACTACGCTTCTGCACACCTTTTTGTGCAGATTCAGGTACTTCCTATTAAACGAGGCATCAGTGAATTAGACTGTACACGGAGACTTCAAGGTACATCTGCCAGCGTCCGCAGACCCCGGAGTCCCCTTCTATCCTTATTATGTTATTTTCCTTATTTTCTTTAGACTTTGATGTATAGAGACACTGAGGACAAATTCTTAGAAGCTTCTGACTTATTCCTACCGGGTTTTGGGAGTTGAAATTGTTAACTTTGCGGTTCTTATTTATTCGACTGTTAAGGATTAAATTTCAGTTCATATTCAGTTATTCCGCATTGATAGGCTTATCTAGTCTTAGAGACTATGTGCTATGACGACATCCTACAGAGGGAATTTGGGGTCGTGACAAGTCACTTATGGGAAGTGTGTTCGCCAAGTCTTGGATGGAGATAGTATAACATTTGATGATGAAGACGCGGACAGCTTGATGATTCCTCATAATAATGCACTGGTAATATCTTTACTTGTACACGATACTAACGTAAAACGTGTTTTGATTGATTCAGGTAGTTCAGTAAACATCATTTTATTAAGAGTGGTGAACGAAATGCAAGCTGATGACAAGATGATTCCAAAGGCCCATTCTTTGTCTGGATTTGATAATTCAAGCGTTATCACAAAAGGAGAAGTTTTGCTAACTACGTTTGTACAAGGAGTTGTGAAGGATACGAAGTTCCAGGTAATAGACGCGGACATGGCATATAATATAATTCTGAGAAGACCGTGGATACACGAAATGGATGTTTTCCCATCTACTTTACATCAAGTTATCAAATTTCCCTCACCGTGGGGGATTCGTCAAATTCGTGGAGATTAGCAAGCTTCAAGGAATATCAACACGGTGGTAGTTTCGAGCACGGTAGCCAGTGATACAGACATGAAATAGCAACTACAGTATTCGGTTGAGGATGTTGATGCAAAAACCTCAACTGAAGACATGCCAGGATAGACTGATGTTGACTCAAGACCAAACATTATTCAAGAGCCAGAAGAAAATGAAAATATTAAGACAACTACTGAAGAACTTGAAGCTATAGTGTTGTTTACACATTGGCTAGATAGAAAAGTTCACACCGGAGCGAATTTATGCCAAAAATGAAAGATAAGTTAATCGAATTTTTATAAGCTAACGCAAATTGCTTTGCTTGGTCGCATTCATATATGACAGGTATACCTCCAGCGGTGATGACCCACAAACTGAATCAGGACCCATCATATCCACCTATCAAGCAAAAGAAGAGGAAGCAAGGATCCTTCAAAAATCAAGTAATCTAAGATGAGGTACAAAAGCTTTTAAAAATTGGATCGATACGAGAGGGCACGAGCTTCTAAGTTTTTTAGATGCATATTTAGGATATAACCAAATAAAGATAGACCCTTTAGATGAAGAAAAAACTTTATTTATCACTGAAAGGGGGACTTACTGTTATAAAGTCATGTCGTTTGGTTTACAAAATGCTGGAGCCATGTATCAAAGATTGGTGACTAAAATATTTCAAGAACATCTGGGAAAAACTATGGAAATCTACATTGATGATATGTTGGTCAAGTCTACACAGGCAGGAGATCATTTTCAACACTTGTCAAACACTTTCGGGATTCTCCGCGAATACAATATGAAGCTAAACCCAGAAAAATGCGCTTTTGGCATGGCTTCAGGTAATTTTTTAGGCTTTCTTGTTTTTAACAGGGGTATTGAAGTAAATCTTGCACATATCAAAGCTATCGAAGAAATACCGGATATACTCACAAGCAAAAAAGAAGTACAGAGATTAACAGAAAGAATAGTAGCCCTGGGGAGGTTTATATCAAAATCTTCGAAAAACAGTTTTAAATTCTTTTCAGTATTGAAAGAACAGAATCAGTTTGAATGGACTAATGAATGCCAACGAGCCCTCAAGGACCTAAAATCGTATTTGTCAAAACCGCATTTGTTGGCAAAACCAAAAGACAGAGAAAGACTACTCATCTACCTTGCAATGTCGGAAGTAGCGGTAAGCGCAGTATTGGTACGAGAGGATAAAGGTAAAGAATCTCCAATTTATTATGTTAGTAAATCTTTATTAGATGCTGAAACACGGTATCCCCATCTGGAAAAATTTGCTTTAGCGTTAATCATGTCATCTAGAAAATAGACCTTATTTCCAATGTCATCATGTTTCTGTAATAACTGCTTTTCCTCTGAGAAATATATTGCATAACCAATAATTATCTGGTAGATTAGCTAAATGGGAAAGAGAACTCAGTGAGTATGATATCATATATCAGCCAAGAATTGCACTAAAATTACATGTTCTAGTAGATTTCTTAGCATATTTCAGCACAAATCTAGTTCCTGAAGCGGAAAAGGAACTACAGGTATTTACCGGCTCTAATCCGGGGACTTGGATTTTGTTTACCGATGGTTCTTCAAACGTTAAAGGCGTGGTCTTAGGAATCGTTCTAATTCCACCTTCGGGGAAAATCATAAGACATGCAATTAAATGTTATCCAATCACTAATAATGAGGCAGAGTATGAAGTTGTGATTGCAGGTTTGGAACTGGTACGGGAACTTGGTATAGAGCAGATTGTGATCAAAAGTGACTCACAGCTGGTGGTTAACCAGATGCAGGGGATTTACATCGCAAGAGGACACGAATGCAACAATACCTAGAAAAGGTACGAGAATTACTTAGACAATTTCAGTCATGGAAATCCATACAAATACCCACGGAAGAGAATGCAGAAGCAGATATGTTGGCAAATATCGCGTCTGTCGCTGAAATAACAAATACAGAAAATGTTGTCGTGATACATTTGTTTCACTCGGCACTTGATCAAGACAAGAGCGAGGTAAATTTTAATAACCTAACTTGGGATTGAAGGAACGAATTTGTTAACTTTTTGCAGTATGTAATCTTACCCGAAGACAAGAAGAAGTTACGGTTTCATCGCCAAAAAGCGCATGGTATTGCTTAATTCGTGAAAATTTATATCGAAAGATATTTGGCGAACCTTTAGAACGCTGCCTTAGCCCCTCGCAAACGGAGTATGTGATGATGAAAGTACACGAGGGACACTGTGAAAATCACGCCGGTAGAAGATCATTGGTAAAGGCACTAATAAGAGCGGGGTATTATTGGCCAAAAATGGAAGAAGAAGCGGAAAGCTTTGTAGCCAAGTGCGATAAATTCAATGATATGCTAATAACATGCACCGCCCAGCAAAACTGTTATATTTAGTTATTTCACCATGGCCTTTCATGAAGTGGGGCATGGACATTGTAGGCTCGTTGCCTCAAGCTAAGGGAAAGGTACGGTTCCTATTAGTTTTAACAGATTATTTTTCAAAATGGGTAGAAGCAGGTGCATTCAAATAGGTGCGAGAAAAATAAGTCAGGGAAATTATTTGGCGAAACATTATCTACCAATTTGGGGTCCCAAATGAAATCGTGTGTGACAACAGCTCGTAGTTCATAGGCACGAAAATCACATAATTCTTTCACAGTTGGCATATCAAGCGTATTACATCCGCACCTTACCACCCTACAGCCAACGGGCAAGCTGAGTCAACAAACAAAGTTATTATTAATAACTTGAAGAAGAGATTAGAGGAGTCAAAAGGCAATTGACCAGAAGTGTTACCATAGGTATTGTGGGCTTATCGAAAGATAGCAAAAATAAGTACGGGTGAGACTCCATTTTCGTTTCTATATGGTGCTGAAGCCGTAATTCCGGTAGCAATCGGTGAACCAAGTACACGATACACACATGCTACTGTAGAGTCAAATGAGGAGGAGATGTGAGTAAATTAAGATCTATTAGAAGAAAGGAGAGAAGCAGCGTTAATTAGTATGGCGGCTCAAAAACAGATGATTGGGCTATATTACAACAGGATGGCTAATTTGAGATACTTCAAGATTGGGGACTTCGTCCTCAAAAAGGTGTTCTGATCTACAACAGCGGCCAATGCAGGTAAGTTGAGTCCAAATTGGGAAGGCCTTTATAGAGTTTGAGGCGTCGCCGGAAATGGAGCATATGAGCTGGAAGCCAAGGATGGGAAGGTACTACCATCAAACTGGAATGCAGTTCATTTGAAGAAGTATTATTCCTAGACAAAGAAAGTACCCATGGTTAGGTATCACTCAGATTCAATTTTATTTTGTTCTTTTGAATTTTACTAATAATTTTAGATGATAGGAAAAAAGCTAGTCCATACCAAATGATGATATTAAACCCGAAAGACACACGGAGTACTGAATTATTCTCGGTCTAGGTTGCAACCTTTCTGATGGAAAAAGGGTTATGCAGTCATCATCTAAAATGAATATCTCTGAGTCTCGTTCGTATTTTCCTTTTCAGGGAATAGACCAAAAGGATCGAGTAATCCAGCGTTCGAGATTTCATACTTTAAAGCTCCAATACTAGGGGGGACTATGCACATAGAAGGAAGCAAGAGAGATAAAAAAAAGGCATAGTTCAGTTCAACAGCATGAATGAAAAATCTTAAAGAAACCTTAAATTTTTCAAAGGGGTCTGAACTCGCGAAAAGGATGCAAGATATTCCATATTCCTACGAGTTTTAGGTTAAGGCCAAAATTTAGTTACGGGATAATAGACCCAATTTTGTATTTTAGAATCTGCTACAAAGAAAGTAGTTACGAAAGTATTGTACGAGTAATTATGAGAATGGTGTACGAAATGTATTTGAAAGTTCAAAGCATAAAACTCCTCAGTGCGCAATTCTATGATCAGCTGGTCCGTATGAGAAACTCTTTTCATGAGCTCAGTACTAATTAAATTAATATGCAAAGAAAAGAGGCCAAAAGGGGGGGAGTTATAAATAAATAAATAAAGAGAAGAGGGGAAATGTAAGTAAGTTTGTACCTTCAAAGAACAATGAAATATGTCATTCATTAAAGTCAGTGAATTATGGCTTTCCAACTTTTCCTTCTCTACGGGGCCTAATAATGGCTTCAACCACATATCGGCTTGACCGGATTTTCTCAATAAATTTCCACTTTCAGGGACTTCGATAACAATTCTTTTCGTCTCCCTCCTGCTACCAGAAGGTCCGGCCTCTGCATAAGAAGCAGCCGCAGGAATAGTAGATGAAATAGAAGCAGTCACGAAAGTAACAGTAGGAGTAGCATCAGGTAAAGACACGGGGGACTTAACGAAAGTTGAAGCTGGAAGGAAAGTCAGGGGCAATTCTTCGGAAATAGGCCTAAAAGCTTTTTCACCCTCGAAGCCTTGAGCGAACAATCTATCAACAGAACTGGGGGGAGGATCAACAGCATCTTCATCAGAAATCATCAAGGGAGCGTTCTCTGGCTCATCCGTGAGTCTAAAAGGAATTGAACTTAATGGAAGGTTATGAGAGGAAGGAGTCTCATCATCAGAAACCACACGTCTCCTGACGCGTGGCCTTCGCACCAAAGAGCCTTCCTCTGTTTCTTCATCATCAGAGCCACGAGTTCCATCAGATTTCCTTTTTCAAGAGGAAGCACTTAAAATTCACTCCTGGGCAAGACTCACGGAAAGCCTGGTTGACGGAACAGATGCGGGACTAATGCCATGAATAGCAAAACCTGATAACAAGAAAAAGAATGAAACATTCTTGTATATCCAAGGAAGAGGAAAATAAGAACAAAGAAGGTAAAAAGTACCGTGCATCTTCACTTTCCAACCGGATTTTTGAGAAAGGTATTTCCAGGATTTTTTTTCCATAGGAGAAGCAGTTAACATTTTTTCTACCCAAGCACGGAAGTTGGGAATCTCATCAAAAACTTTCAAGGTTGTTGAAAATTGGGAATATGGTTACATGAAGTTCTTTAAAGATATATAAAATAAATAAATAAAAAAGAAAACCTATGTGCAAAGTTCCATTTCTCCGGAAAGGGCATGTTCTCTTCACCCACTAATCCACTAGTGGGGGCAGCAATAAAACGGGTGTACCATCCATGATCATGATCATCTTTAAGACTAACCAATACTCTCTTACTTCTAGCCACGAGAAAAACACTCCTTCACGAAACAATTTGGGTGAGTAGAGTTGAAGCAATTGTCGAAACGTAAAAGGCACGAAAATTAGGTTCGACAAGTAACGAAGGCATGCAACAACCCTCCATACTATTGGGCCAATCTGGACAAGACGCACATTGAAGTAATGACAGAACTCAATGATTACTAGATCAATAGGTGGCTTGAACCCTAAAGTAAAAGGGTAGGTATAAACAAAGGAGAAACCGACATTATAAGAGGTGATTCTCTGGTTGGCACCAAGGACTAAAACCGGTAAATCTGGTTTCAGTAACACTCTCGACGAACTAGGGAAAAAAGACCAATAGTGATTAAACTCGGTAAAGATCAGCAGAATTGAGAGAGGCTATAGAGGAAACTTGATTTCTCATGGTTTCACGATCATTTACAAAAGAGAATTCTTGGGGAACAATTTCTGTAACTGTGGGTTCACGTACAGGTTCATTTAAATCTCTATTCCTAGAAAAGGATCTAGGGGTTAGAGGAGATCTAGGTCTAGAATAAGATAGTTTAACAAAACTACTATAGGAAGAAGAACCACGATTAGATAATCAACCACGGCTACAAAGTCTACCACCTCTCCTACTTCTAGTTGGGGCAGTAGAAGGCGTAAGTTCATCAACAATCACAACTTTGCGGGGGTCTGGTGTTGTTGAAGACATGGTTATCTAACAAAATATAGAAGGAAGGGTGCAGAAATACTAAGAATGAGTAATGTAATGGATACTGAAGAAGGAAGACTCCAAGAAATAAAACAAAGAATGAAGTATTTATAAGAAGACATGTGTCATTAAAGTTGGTCATTACAAAGCATCATAATGGAACAGTCACTTCGTGACTGGCGCAGCCGCAGAAAAAAACCTAAAAAGTACTGAAAAATTGCAGATCCAATCGACGAAAGCCATGTGGCATGGGCATTAAATGGATATGACGTATGATATGGTCCAAGCCTGCACTACTATTGAGTAGCGAGGATGGTCGATCCAGTTTTACCTAACAAGGTCGGGATCGAATCCACAGGGAGTTAATTGATTTGGAATTAGGTTTATATCTAAGTCTAAAAACGTGTTTTGTTCCTAATTATGCTTTCACACATTTTGATTTTGATTCTAATTCCAATTCTATTCTATTGTATGCAATTATTAAAGCTAAGAACAATATTTTTTATGTTGGTTTTCAAGTGTTTAAAAAGACTAGGGTAGTGACTTCCGCCTAGGTGGATATCTAACGGGTAGCAAGAATCTAGGGCAAGCTTGATTAATTTGGGATCGTAATATAGCTATCACACCCAAGTACTCACTCTATACCTCTCGATAGTTTGAGTGATTTTGCCCAATTTGGCTTTCTCAAGTCCAAATGGGTATTCATGCAAGTCACGTGATATTAGCTCAAGTCGAGTATTACTATCTCTAGGTTTAACCCTTTAATTGGGGCTATCAATGTCTTGAGTTTACCCTAATTCCTTGTTAGCCTAGTTTTCCTAGACTTAGTCCCTCTTTCTCAAGAAGAGACTAAGTCATAAAGGCATGAATCAGTGTTTGCAACCACTAATTCTACAATTCTAGCTAGAACTAGGCTAAATATCACTAACCCTTAAACATTCAAACCCTAAAATTTAGTACCCATTAAAAACCCACACTGGGGTTGGGTCACAACCCTAGCTATGGGTCTAGCTACTCATAGAAATAGCAGAAATCAAAGATGAAAAGAAGATAAAATTCATAATACTAGATTAAAAGATGCAAATTTAATGTTATAAGGTGAATCTAATACAAAATTGCCCAAAAGGGAAGTTCCATCCGTCTCACGTGCTCAGAAAAAAAAACTTAACCTAAAAATGATAAAAAGTTCTATTTATACTAAGCTAAAATTTTCGGACAAAAATACCCCTGCGGAGGTTACGCGGCCGCATAATTCTGACCGCGGCCGCACTCTTGCTTTAGCGGCCGTGTAATTCTGATCGCGGTCCGCGTTCTTCATTTCTGGATCTGGGTTGAGCATGGTTTCGCGGACCACGTAATTTCCATCGTGGTCGCTTAGGAGACTTCCACGGCCGCATAATCTTGGCGCGGACCGCACTTCTTGTTTTTGCTTAAAATAAAAGCTCTCTGAACCTCAGCAACCGCGGTCCGCGTAATTCCAATCCCGGTCGTGCTGGTACTTTCGCGGCTGCACCTTTCCGATGCGGTCCGCATTTATGTTTTAGCCCAAAAATCCATCTCTCTGAATTTTCCTTTCGCGGACTGCGAAATAGTGCTCGCTACCACGTTGTAGCTTTCGCGACCGCACAATATTTGTACGGTCCGTGTTTCACATCTTTTGGCCCAGTCTTGGTTTTTGTTCAAGTTTTGACTCCTTTATAAGTTGATTATGACTCATTTGGCTCATTTTGAACAATCCCTACAAGCAAGTATATTACATTAGTTTCCGGGAATACCTTCACGTATTTTTGGCCTAAAACGCAGGTAAAAAAGAGCAAATAATAGGTTAAAATCCCTACTTATCAACTCCCCCAAACTTAAGCTTTTGCTTGTCCTCAAGAAAATAAGGTAACTCCCACCTCCACTAGAAAAAAGGATATGTCAGCTAGTCTAAGGTGAATCAATCATGCATCAATTAGGACTAACAATTACCCTCAACACAAACTAATTGTCAACAATACCATGTTTTGACCTTTTGAGTACCATAGTTCTAATGTGACACTAGAGCATCAAGAGTTGACTTAATTCATCAAGGAAGCTCACTCTATCACGTAGGTTATTGTGGATCCCAAACTCCTCCTCCTCTACTCTCCATGAGCAAATCTCACTTTTTAGAATGTACTACTCAAAACAAGGATTGTGAAGAAGTGCGCTCATCACTCTCAAAAGAATGTCACAAGTCCGACTCCAAGTACCTTAAGCTTGACCCTTATGTAAATCACCAGTAATGTAAGCTCACTCAACTTGAAATCATATAGGGCTTTAATAGGATGTAATGAAGGCTTTTGGATCAAAGTTGGACTTATCGAACTATGATGGTTTCATCTTTCCTTAAGCACTCCATTTTCTCATTTTTGCTCATACTTTCTTGACTCTTTGAGTCATTTTCTTCTTCCTTATGGGAACTAGAGAGACACACCATCACTCTTTCTTACTCATGATAATCAGTTTTCTCCTTTTCTCATCATTCCATGCCTTTCATCATTGCGTTCTTAGAATCCCTTCAACCTTCACTTTCTTTTTGACGTATTTCTTTTTGGCTTTTCTTCCTTTTCTTTGCCTTTCCTTTTCATCAATTCTTTTTCTTCTTTGAACCTTTTATCACTTTCAAATTCTTCGTCTCTCCCCCAAACTTATGCTTTTGCCAATTGTTCATCATGAATGCTAAGGAAATATTGGGTGCCAATAGAGGGTCATTATAGAATGGGTAAAGGCGTGTAATGTGTCTATTGAATGAAAAAGGCTTAGGCTCAAAGGGGTTGACTAGGGATATCATATTGGTAGGCTACAGAAGCTTTCAAAGTTCAAATTGGACCAAGGAAAGCCTACAATCACTTCTCAAGTCGAGCTACACTTAGAATTTCGCCTAGACAAACATTCAGGGCAAGTTCTAGACTTATTGGCACGGGACTTGGACTTGCAATTCAATATCTCACCTCTCAAGCTGCTGGATTGTTAAAAAGAACAGAGTCGAGGTCCCACAACAACCCTAGCTAAGATTGAAAATCACAGATGGCTCAAGGAAACCACTCGATGATTGTTTTAGTCAACTCAAGAGTCTAAAGGTCACAACTAGAGCTAATCTTTGCCAATCAACTTGTCTCTAACTATGAGGTCGAAGGTAAATGTGTTAGTACCAAGTGAAGCCTACTTGAGACACTTTTATTCATTACTACTACTATATACACCGAAACAAAAAGAAAACGGACTCGATCCCTTAAAAAGGTTGTCACACCATCCATCGTTGGGAAGAGTCACCCGTTTCACACAACATCCACCTTTGGAAAGAACCGTGGCATTAAGAAAACCAAAGGCTTATTGTTCACATAAAATGTAAAAAGAAGCAAAAAACTTAAAAAGAAGGTACTAGAGAAAATAAGAAGCTAAGCTATTAAGGAAAAATAACGAAAGAAGTTATGAAGTAAACAACGAAAAGTAAACTGAATATGTACAAAATGGAGTAAACGAATATATACATAATGGAAATGAATATATATATCGAATGGTAAAATTATATACATACCAAAAGTGAAAATAATGGTAAATAAAGATAAAGAAAAATAGTATCATAGTTATTACATACCAAATGTCATCACAAATCAAATCAAAATAGACCACCCCTCCCCCCAAGTAACAAAATAGCATTGTCCTCAATGTTAATATCAAAATAAGATCAGGGAAAGGTTAGGGAGTAAAGAGAACCCCCTATGTGGTCTCTGTCTGCATCGGGTCAGGAACATGAGTGGGGTCCTCAGACTGCATAGAATCATCAGGTCCCTCTGTGTCCTCTAACTGGATCTCCACATCCTCTGACTAGGGGACCACGGTGTTTCTTAGCATTTTGATCATCTCCTCAGCAATATGTGTAGTGGCAGCCGGCTCCTCAGACTGGTCAGTTGTTGCATCTGATGCCTCATGCACTGCTTCCTGTGACGCTGGGGATGTCTCCTCCATGAGCATATCCAGTGGAATATCACCGGCAGAAGCAATCTTCTGAACCTCTTTGCTCAATTTTTCCACTGAATCCTTAGATGCCTGAGTTTTCCGCATCTTCTTCACCTGCTTCCCCAAATCCTTAATAATCCTCCCATGTGTATCAAGAGTCTCCCGGATCTTCTTCTGGTCATCCAAAATCTTGTTCTGGCTGTCCATAATCTTCTTCAAAGACTCCTCCAATGATGGAGGTACCTGAAGCTCTGATGGGGCTGAAGACTGTGGTGCTACTGCACTGGATAGGACAGTCAACTTTGTGGTAGCTGCCTGCATCCAGTTGTTGAGGCTGGATAGTGTCTGTGAAACCCGCAGTGCAGTCTGAGGGTAGGTGGAAGATGAAGGCACAGATAATGGCACTATGATGGATGGCCCGGAGGAAGGAGGAGGCATGGCAGCTGCTCCGGCAGAAGTACCGGCTGCTATGGAGGGCTCGGCAACTGACCCAGTGGCCACTACACCTAGCTCTTTAGACTGGCCAGTGGGGGTAGTGGCTTTACCCTTGAACTTAGGGTTGTCCGCTCCTGGAGGTGGTACCATGAGAAAGGCTTTTTAGCCTTCACCTCCATATCAAAATGTCTCGGCTCTACCCCTTGGTCGTGGAAATATTCTGTGAGGAAGTTGGGGTAGGGATATGATCTTTCTTCTTTTTGGACTGCATTGGAAATGTTATAAGACATCAAGTTTCCTACATTAACAGGATAGCTTGCCATGATGGAAGCTACCAATACTTCCCGGGAGAGTGGAAGGACATTCTCATGCTGGCACGGGTCAAGACGGCTGCACACGAATGTCGCCCACCCTTTTGCTTCAAAGTTAAGGGTGGCTCTAACAATTTGAACTCCTGTTGTGAGCCATGCAGATGTTGTCCCCGGAATAGCAAGTATCTCAGCTAGCTATGGGCGAACTGCATCACCCAAGGCTAGCTTCTCCAGGTATTGCACTGCCTCGACCTCCTCAAACCCTACATAACTGTTTAGTGCGTTTCCATCAAACCGATTTTTCAGGTTCCGGACCCTCATCACCTTTGTACCCTTTTTGATATGGGCAACATTGGCATAAAATTCCTGACGAGGTATTCATTGGCATCTTTCAACTGGAAGGTGAACCATTTCCATCCTTTTCTCTCCGTAAATTGCGTAAGAAATTAGGATTGTGCTGGCTTAGGTCTTTTGTTATGAATTGTTGCTCAAGAGTGAGCGACCTTTGGGGCCACCATTCCCGAAATTTTCCATACGCCTTCTCACTTAAAAATCTATCATCCCACACCTCCGGCTTCTTTGATCTAGCTAGACCTCCCATGATTGTGTCACCCACTTTCCCTTCATCCGGGATCTCATCATCATCATCAACATTTATTGGGGCAACTGTTGAGGCAGGTGTTGTAGCAGGTGGGGAAGATGGCTCTGATGCATTACTACCTCCCTCTGAGCCATCAAACGACCCAGAAGAGAAGGTAGGTTCATTGACCAATCGGAATGGTTTTGATTTAGCCTCCGATTGTTGTTGTGCAGATTCCCCCTCGGAAGTCTCCGGGGATGGGAGGTATTCACTTGTCTCTGAGGAGTCGGCAGGAGGTCTAACGAGGGTAGCTTTTTTGCCTACTACCCTTTGGGCTGCTAAGGGTAAGGTTTGCTTTCCTTTACCCCAGCCTCGGGAGGCTTTTGCCCCCCCCCCTTTGAAGTGTCTCCTCTCCCACAAGAACACACCATTTTCTGCAACACACAAGTAATGCAAGACAGTTAGAATTGGGGTTCAATCATGTGTTAAAGCATTACAGATGAAATGAAAAATAATCCTTCTCATAACAGGGAATCAAGGACCGCACTAAAATGAGTATGGTCGCGAACTGCCAATCGCGGACCGCATAAAAATGAATGCGACCGCGAAGAGGCCAGGCTCAGACTACTGTCTCTTTGAACTTGATCAATCGCGGACCGCACAAAAATGAGTGCAGTTGTGAAAGATCAATCGCGAACCGCATCAAAATGAACGTGACCGCGAAGGCAAATGATAAAGTCTCTAAAGTTCAAAAGCGCGGACCGCGAAAAATTGGGTGCGACCGTGAAAGACCAATCGCGGACCGCACAAAAGTGACTGTGGCCGCGAATTCTAAACAACCATCAGTGCTCTGAAGCTAGGGTATTGCAGACCGCGTAATGTTTCGATGTGGTCGTATACCCTATCGCGGACCGCAGAAAAATGACCGCGGCTACGAAAATCAAAATAAATTGGCACTGATGATCACTTAAAGCTAAGGTTTTCACTAATTACCCAAGAATTGTAGAAATTAAACATGCAAAGTTACTAACCCCAACCCCCATTATGCATACAAACACTACCCATATGTTGTTAATTAAAAATTAAGCATTAATTTGACATTTTGGCATGATTCTAATCCTATCTAAAAAGCAAAATTAAAACAAAGAGAAAAGAAAATAAAAAGATAAAATCAAATTATTGAAATGAACATACCAGTTGTACAATGTGGTAGAAAATCGACAATTGATGAGAATAGGATGAGTCTGAAACCAAGTAAGGATGCGCAGTGCTTTAGGTGAGTTTAAGAGGTTAGGGTTTGTAAAGGGTGAAAAGTTTTAAGAACTCCTATTTATACTCAGAACCCAGTGACCCCACCACCTTACCTGAGTGCGGCCATGAAATTTTGTCGCGGTCCGCACTCTTTACCTTTCTGTAGATCGGCCTCAGATGCACGGGCGCGGTCTGCGAAAAATTGGTCGCGGCCACACAATTTGTGCGAACCGCGAAAATTTGAACGCGGCCGCGAACTCTGAAGTAATTTTGACAGGCCAACTTCAGAGAGTTGGAATTTTGCGCATTTAAGCTACGCGACCGCGCGCAGTATTGTGCGGCCGCGAAGTGCTCATGCGGTCCACGAAATGTTGAGCGCGGTCCGCGAAAGTTCACCATTTAGCCAAATGTTTTCCTTGTTAATTTCCTGCACTGCACAACCAATTCCTACATACACTTCACAACCAGTTAGTCCAAAATAATGTCTAATCTACGAAGAAAATCAAAAGAAAGAAAAATACATGGGTTTCTTCCCAATAAGTGACTGATTTAACGTCGCGGCACGACGCATGTTACCATCATCATTTGAAATGGATCAATGACACAACATAGCTATCATCAATCTTGCCAAGGTAGTGCTTCACTCGGTGCCCATTGACTCTAAAGATCTCACCATTCTTGTTTTTCAAATCTGGAGCACTGAAAGGAGTCACATGTAGCACTTCGAAAGGACCACTCCACTTCAACTTGAGCTTTCCCGGAAACATCCGTAACCGAGAGTTGAATAGAAGAACCAAGTCACCTTCCTTGAATTCTTTGTCCCAGATATACTTATCATGTAAGTACTTCATCTTGTCCTTATACAAGGACGAGCTGGAATAAGCATGGAACCAGAACTCAGCAAGTTCATTTAGTTGCTCTTCCCAGAGATTGGTAGCTACATCTCATTCAAGGTTCAATTTCTTCAGCGCCCACATGGCCTTATGCTCTAATTCAACCGGAAGATGACATGCTTTCCCAAATACTAACCGATACGGAGACATACCAATTGGAGTCTTGTAAGCTGTTCTATAGGCCCATAAAGCATCGTCAAGTTTCCTTGATCAATCAATCCAGTTTGCATTGACAGTCTTGGATAGAATGCTCTTGATCTCCCTGTTGGAGACCTCAACCTGTCCACTTGCCTGGGGATGATAGGGGGTTGACACCTTATGATTGACACCATACTTGCAAAGTAAAGCATCAAAGGCTTTGTTGCAAAAATGAGAACCCCATCACTAATGATAGCCCTTGGGTGTCGAACCTTGTGAAGATACTTTTCTTTAAGAAAGCCACTATACTCCGTGCCTCATTGTTGGGCAAAGCCACAGCTTCAACCCATTTGGAAACATAATCCACATCAACAAGAATATAAGTATTCCCACATGAACTCACAAATGGTCACATAAAGTCGATGCCCCACACATCGAAAATATCAATCTCAAGGATAGTGGTGAGAGGCATTTCATTCTTATTGGAAATTCCACCGACTCTTTGGCACTCATCACAACGCCTAACGAGCTTGCTAGCGTCTTTGTACAAGGTAGCCAATAGAATCCACAACTTAGGACCTTTGTAGCCGTTCTCGCCCCACCATGGTGACCACCATAGGGCGAGGAATGGCAAGCTTCAAGAACACTCAATTGCTCTTCTTCCGGAACACATCTTTGGATAACACCATCATTGCAAATTTTGAAAAGATATGACTCGTCCCAATAAAAATCCAAGCAGTCCCGTTTGAGCTTCTTCCTTTGGTTAGAAGAGAGCTCATTCGGGACAATGCCGGTCACAAGAAAGTCAGCCACATAGGCGAACCACGGTATCCCATTCAAAGACACAGAGAGGAGTTGTTCATCCAGAAATGAATCATTAATCTCGAGGCCATCAATGGGCCTCCCCTCCTCTTCCAAGCGAGACAAGTAGTCCGCCACTTGATTCTCACTCCCTTTTTGGTCTATGATTTCAAAGTCAAACTCTTGTAGAAGAAGAACCTATCTCATCAACCTAGCCTTAGAGTCTTTTTTACTCATCAAATAACAAAGTGTCGCGAGATCGGTGTGCACAATCACTTTGATACCCATGAGGTACGGGCGAAACTTTTCCATGGCGAAGACAATGGCTAATAGCTCTTTCTCAGTTACCGCATAGTTGACTTGGGCGTCGTTCATTGTTTTGCTTGCATAATAGACAGGATGAAATATCTTGTTGATTATTTGCCCCAATACCGCTCCTACCGCAATGTCGCTAGCATCGCACATGAGCTCAAATGGTAAGCTCCAATTGGGTGCGGTAATGATGGGAGTGATAGTCAACCTATACTTGAGTAGCTTAAAAGCTTTCATGAAATCATCATTGAACATAAACTTGGCATCTTTTTCCAACAACTTGCACAAGGGGTTCACCACTTTTGAGAAATCCTTGATGAACCTACGGTAAATCCCTGTGTGACCAAGAAAGCTCCTCACTCCCTTGACGGAAGTCGGAGGAGGGAGTTGTGTGATATCACTTCAATTTTTGTTTTGTCCACTTCAATACCGTTCTTGGAGATCTTATGGCCGAGGACAATGCCCTCTTCAACCATAAAGTGGAACTTCTCCCAATTAAGCACTAAGTTGGTCTCTTCACATCGGACCAACACTTTATCAAGATTATCCAAGAATTCTTCAAAGGATTCTCCCACAACACTGAAATCATCCATGAACACCTCGAGGAAGTCCTCCACCATATCTGTAAATATCGCAATCATACACCGCTGAAAAGTAGTTGGTGCATTATACAAACCAAACGGCATCCTTGAGAACGCAAATGTGCCATATGGACAAGTGAATGTGGTTTTCTCTTGGTCTTCAGGTGCAATGAAAATCTGGTTATATCCGGAATACCCATCCAAAAAGCAATAATAATCACGTCCGGCAAGTCTATCCAACATTTGGTCAAGAAATGGCAATGGAAAATGGTCTTTTCGGGTAACTTTGTTCAGCTTCCTATAATCCATGCATACCCTCCAACCGATGACAGTTCTTGTGGGGATAAATTCATTTCTATCATTTGTGATCACAGTCATGCCCCCTTCTGTGGGACACATTGTACCGGCGAAGTCCATGAACTATCAGAAATGGGGTACACGACCCCTGCATCTAGCCACTTGATGATCTCTTTCCTGACTACCTCTCGCATGGCCTCGTTCAACCTCCTTTGATGTTCCACGGAGGGTTTGGCATCTTCCTCCAATATGATTTTGTGTATGAAAAAGGCAGGGCTTATACCCCGAATATCCGCCAATGTCCAACCTATTGCCTTCTTCCTTCTTTGAAGCACCGCAAGAGTGGAATCTACATTCACGTTAGTTAAGCACGAAAAGAGAATAACAGGTAATATGGAACAAGGGCCTAAGAATGCATACCTAAGGTGTGAAGGTAAGGGCTTCAACTCCAATGTGGGTGTCTCCTCGATTGAGGGCTTTGTTGGTGCAGTCTTCCGGTTCCCAAGGTCCAAGGAAAGTTTTCAGGGTCCATATGTGTAGGATCCCATTCCTTGCAAAGCATTTGCACATTCTACCAAGCATTCCTTCTCATCCTCATCATGATTCAACAATACAGCTTCTAAAGGGTCTTCTACATTAATCATAGCACTTGTGTCATCAACAATCACCTCCGTCACAAGATCTACAAACGAACATACTTTGTTGCTATTAGGCTGCCTCATTGACTTGCACACGTGGAACACAACTTTTTCATTTCCCACCCGGAAGGTGAGCTCCCCAACTTCCACACCAACTAAGGCCTTCCCCGTAGCTAGGAAAGGTCTCCCCAATATGATTGGCACCTCATAGTCAACCTCACAGTCGAGTATCACAAAATATACGGGAAGTATGAACTTGTCGACCCGAACTAGCACATCATCAATTATCCCCAATGGCCTCTTCATTGTTCGGTCCATGATTTGCAACCTCATGGAAGTAGGTCTTGGTTTCCCAATCCCCAATGTCTTGAACACAGAATATGGCATCAAATTAATGCTCGCTCCCAAATCACACAAGGCTTTGGCAAAATCGGCACTACCAATAGTGCATGAAATTGTAAAGGCACTGGGATCTTCTAGCTTTGGAGCCATGGAATGCACAATGGCACTCACTTGATGTGTCATTTTGATCGTCTCACAATTTATTGACCTCTTCTTTGTCACCAAGTTCTTCATGAACTTGGCATATCCCAGCATTTGTTCTAGAGCTTCAACCAAAGGCACATTTATGCACAAACTTTTCATCATATCAATGAATTTCTTAAATTGGTTCTCGTTGTTTAACTTTGTGAGCCTTTGGGGATATGATGGAGGAGGCCTTGGCAAAGGAGCTTTGGCTTTGGGCACTACCGCATCCGGTATGTCCATCACGTGTTCCCTAGATGGGTTCACATTATTTTGTGTCTCCTCCACGTTTTCATCAATGTCTATCCTCACTTCCTCGTTCACATTCTCATCATGTCTTGGCTTATCCTCTTCTTACACAACCACATCATCATTCATGAGCTTTCTTGGATTAGAGGTACTAGAAACTCCACCTCTACCACTTCTTGTAGTCACCGCCATAGCATGGCCCGTATTGTTTCCACCCTTCGGGTTTACAATTGTATCACTTGGTAGTTCCCCCTTAGGGCGAGTATTCAAGGCTTGAGAATTTGACCCATTTGGACTTCCAAGTTATGGATAGAAGTGTTGTGGGAGGCTATTTGGGTATCAGAGTCGGTGTTTCTTTCCATCAATTGCTTGAACATACTTTCTATCCATCTCATCTCATTGTTGGAAGAACTTTGCCCTTGTGACGGATATGGAGGCGGGTTGTTGGGTTGTTGATACATCGGGGGCCTTTGAAAGCCCGACCCCCGGTTCCCTTGATTATTGTTGTTCCAACCCCTTTGGTTTCCGTTGCCTCCCCAATTACTATTATTGTTGCCACCCCAATTGCCTTGGTTATTTCCTTGATTCCCCCAATTTTGATTGTTATTCCCCCAATTGTTCGGATTGTTGTTGTTTCCACTATTCCAATTCCATTGGCCTTGGTTGCCCCAATTTTGATTGTTTCCCTGTGATCTCCACTGTTGTTGATTTGGAGCATTGCTCCGTTGACCTTGGTAATTGTTCACATATTGAACCTCTTCACTTTGATCATCATAAGAGTCATCTTGGTTGTACCCACTACCACTTTGCTCAAATTGATCCTGATTGTGTTGAACTTGTTGACCTCTTTGTCTCCTCTTGTTAACCATTACATTCACTCCTTCCATGGCATTTACTTGCTTTGGCCTCTGAACCTGTTGAAGTTGTACCTTGGCTAATTGATTCATGGTAGTTGTGAACTCTGCTATGGCTTGTCCGTGATCATGAAGTTCCTTGTGAAGGTGGATAACATTAGGGTCACCCTGAGGAACGTTGGCCTGACTTTGCCAAGCTGAAGAGGTGTCTGCCATCTCATCTAATATTTCACATGCTTCTGAATATGGCGTGGTCATGAAGTTACCCCCTGCGAGCTGCTTCACCACACACTAGTTAGTTGTGTTGATACCCCTATAAAAGATTTGTTGGATCATTGCTTCAGTCATATCGTTGTTGGGGAATTCTTTGACCATTGTCCGGTATCGTTCCCAAATCTCATGTAACGGTTCATTTGGCTCTTATTTAAAAGCAAGGATTTCATCTCTCAATGTTGCCATATGTCTCGGAGAAAAGAACTTTGCTATGAACTTCTCGGCCAACTCATCCCAAGTGGTGATAGAATAGTTGGGTAGCCTCTCAAGCCAATCCAAAGCCTTCCCTCTAAGTGAGAAAGGGAAAAGCCTTAACCTCAAAGCGTCCTCGGATACATTCGTCTGCTTGCTCCCCCAGCATATGTCTACAAAACCTTTGAGATGCTTTTATGCATTCTGATGTGGAGCTCCGGTGCAGAAACCCCTTTGTTCTAATAGAGTAAGCATGACATTGGTTATTTAAAAATTGCCCGCCCGAATCCGGGGCGGGACGATTGCACTTGCGTAGCCTTCATTGGGCAACACCCGGTGTGCTGCCCTTGAAGAAGGGGGGAGGGTTTGGAACATTGTCATTAGGCGGGCAGCCTCTTCTTTGTACTTGAGGTTCAAGATGAACCTCATACACTTCATTTTCATCTACCTCCTCCCCCTGAGGAATATGTCTGAGGGCCTCGTTAAGAGCCATTTGGTACCTAAAAGAAATTGACACACAAAAATTAGAAAAACTGAAGGAAAGAAGAACAAAACACACAAATAGTTAGATATATAGCTAAGACCGTCTAACTCCCCGGCAACAGCGCCAAAAATCGATCGGGTCCAAGCCTGCACTACTATTGAGTAGCGAGGATGGTCGATGCAGTTTTACCCAACAATGTCGGGATCGAATCCAGATGGAGTTAATTGATTTGGAATTAGGTTTATATCTAAGTCTAGATGCTTGTTTTGTTCCTAATTACGCTTCCACACATTTTGGTTTTGATTTTACTTCTAATTCTATTCTATTGTATGCAATGATTAAAGCTAAGTACAATATTTTTTATGTTGGTTTTCAAGTGTTTAAAAGGACTAGGGTAGTGACTTCCGCCTATATGGATATCTAACGGGTAGCAAAAATCTTGGACAAGCTTGATTAATTAGGGGTCATTATATAGCTACCACACCCAAGTACTCACTCTATACCTCTCGATAGTTTTAGTAATTTTTTCCAATTTGGCTTTCTCAAGTCTAAATGGGTATTCATGCAAGTCACGTGATATTAGCTCAAGTCGGGTATTACTATCTCTAGGTTTAACCCTTTAATTGGGGCTATCAATTTCTTGAGTTCACCTCAATTCCTTGTTAGCCTAGTTTTCCTAGACTTAGTCCCTCTTTCTCAAGAAGAGACTAAGTATCACTAATTCTTTTGCAACCACTAATTCTACAATTCTAGCAAGAACTAGGCTAAATATCACTAACCCATAAATATTCAAGCCCTAAAATTCAGTACCCATTAAATACCCACACTAGGGTTGGATCACAACCCTAGCTATGGGTCTAGCTAATACTAGATTAAAAGATGAAAATCTAATGTTATAAGGTGAATCTAATACAAAATTGCCCAAAAGGGAAGTTCCAACTGTCTCACATACTCAGCAAAAACACAACTTAACCTAGAAATGACAAAAAATTCTATTAATACTAAACTAAAATTTTTGGACAAAAATACCCCTGCGGAGGTCACGCGGTCGCATAATTCTGACCGCGGCCGCACTCTTTATACTAAGCTGAAATTTCCGGACAAAACTACCCCTGTGGAGGTGAGGCGGTCGCGTAATTTTGACCGCGACCGCACTCTTGCTTTAGCGGCCGCGTAATGCTGATCGCAGTCTGCATTCTTTATTTCTGGATCTGGGTTGAGCATGGTTTCGCAGACCGCGTAATTTCCATCGCGGTCGCGTAGGAGACTTCTGCGGCCACATAATCTTGATGCGGACCGCACTTCTTGTTTTTGCTTAAAATGTAAGCTCTCTGAACCTCAGCAACCGCGGTCCGCGTAATTCCAATCGCGACCGCGCTGGTACTTTCGCGGCCGCACCTTTCTGACGTAGTCTGCGTTTATGTTTTAGCCCAAAAATCTATCTCTCTGAATCTTCTTTTTGCGGACCGCGAAATAGTGCTCTCGACCGCGTTGTAGCTTTCGCGGCCGCACAATATTTGTGCGGTTCGCGTTTCACATCTTTTGAGTCTTGATTTTTGTTCAAGTTTTGACCCTTTATGAGTTGATTATGACTCCTTTGGCTCATTTTGAACAATCCCTACAAGCAAGCATATTACATTAGTTTTCGGGAATACCTTCACGCATTTTTGGCCTAAAACCCAAGTAAAAGAGAGCAAATAATAGGTTAAAATCCCTACTTATCAACGTACGTTGCGTTGATTCTGAAGGAAACATGATGATACTCAAAAAACAGCGGCAAAGAATTCCCGCCATAAAAACTTACCAATTCCCAAATATACAATTGAGAATATTCAAAAAGTGGGGAGACTATCTGCATTGGTGGAAAAAAGGTATTACACGTGGAATATTAGTAAGCTGACGAAGCGTGATGCATGGAGCAATGGTATAACGACAAGTGGCACATTCAATTAATGGAATTAAGAATGCAACGAATGTATGGAAGAAACACCCACGAGATAGTACAAAGAAAGAAAGTGATCCTGATAGTTGTTAAAGAAGAGGCATGAGTAAAACGAATAAAGGTTAAAAAGAGGGGAAGATACACGAACCAGAAGTAGATAAGGAAGGAGAATCGGAACCGTTATAAGGAATCTATAGCCATAAATATGTCAGTAACGGTTATCCATGATAATGGATAATTAATATAATAATGCCCATAATGAATCCAAATTAAGTATGAAAACTGTTATGATTGTACGTTCTTATATAAGGATAAAGAATTTTTTTTGTAAGGACAAGTTACAATTATTATTGAAATACATTTCATTATTCTCTGCTTTATCAAAGTGTCCAGCCTTGATTTTAGGGATTGGTCGTTGATTCATTCCTTATTTCTCTTTGATAATTTTCTATATTGCTCTTGTTATTTTCTATTGAGGAAGTGAAGTAAAACTTGGTTATCAGTAACCCGTTTTCTTCTAAATATAGAGTTTGACTGAGAAATTTATTTTTTGGTTAAACACCACTGTCGATAGTTTTTGTTAAAAAAAAATTTTGAACTTTTAATAGTACATCTAGGGGTGAAAAACGGGCGGTTGGATATGGGACAGGTCGAAAATGGGTGATGCAAAAACGGATAAATTATTTGACCCGACCCACATTTAATACATTTAAAAAATAGGTTAACCGGCGGATAATATGGATATTCATATTATCCATGGCTTCTTGAATATGATCACTTTTGGGAGAATTCCTAGTCACCCAAACTTGAGGAACCCCCAATTTGAGGCTTTACAAATGTAAAAGTTAAACCCATTGGTTATATTTTTCTAAGTGGATAATATAGTTTTTATCCATATTTAACTCGTTTTTAAAAAATTTATTATCCAACCTACTTTTTAATGGATAATATGGGTTGATAACTGTTTTGTTTTATCCATTTTGTCACGACTAAATACAACCATGCCCTCGTGGCCCCTTTACCTTTGGAAGCACCTCCTTCGGGATATTTAGCTGTTATATTATTATGTCAATTAAATGTTCTAATCCACATGGTTTACTATGACATGATTATAGAAAGCTATGTGTTAGGATTATCAAAACCGTGTACACTGGTGATTGGTGACAATGATTCATGTTATGTGCCGTGCATGTGTTTGCATGAAAACGTGGTAGATGTGAGGTCAATGGAGAAATTGGCAATCACAACGATAAGTTTCTACGAAAAGAATTTTGAATTGATTTTGGTAATACAAGTGGATATGATCGAAACTTTCTACGTTAGCCATACTATTATTTTTTCTCTTTCCTTCCCCTACAATTAATTAACTCGTGTGCAACAATTGACGTGACTTACAAACTAACTATATAAGGAATTTCCATCTTACTAGTTACTATTGGTCGCTTTGAACTAGATACTTATTGAGTTACCCAACTTTGCCTTTTTCGTATAGATAGCTAGTGGTAGTTTGATCTGTCGTGATTAGTTGATGCGTAATCAGGATTAGGCTCGTTTGTTCTTAGTCTTTAGGGGCATTAAACTACACATAGATATTTTTTTTCTTTTGTTATTAGTGTAATTTAACCTACTATATACATAGAATTAGGTTCTTTTTCTTTTGTCTAACCATCAAGTATAACCAACTGGTCATGGTTCTGCTAATCTAGATTTGCATCGTATAGGAAGCGCGCTCCCAACCAAGAGTTTACCCATTCCAAGGGCTCGAATTTAAAATTTCTAGTTAAAAATTTAGCTGGATCTTATCCATCTCACTACATTACTTAGTAGTAGTGTTATAGAAAGTTACTTAACTTATTTTTTCAGATTACTAATTTATTTCAAATATCACTAAATAAGTGTCACAGTATACTTTCTTGTAGTGCCTATAGTTACTTTTCAAATAACATGATAACACTAAAAAACTTTTACCCTGACAATAAATAAAAGTTAAACTTGATTAAGATTTTAATAGGAACAACACTTGATCCCACAAACTATGCTAAACGCGGAAAACTTTTTTGTAGTTTGAATTTTTAATTGGAGTCAAATTGACTTAAGAGTCCGCGGCTGCCTTCTTTTCCAGAAATATCACCATGTGCTGAAAACAAAAATAGTTCTATTGAATCCGGAATTTTAAAAAGAATATCTTTTACTTAGTCAGATGCAGGTTCAATTAAACGTATCACCCTGATTAATTATGTAAAAAGATCCTACCCAACAGCATAAACACGTCTGAACTGATATATATGATCATAGTCCGTTAAAGGTAAAACAATATCTACAATAAAAAAAAGAAAAAGAAACCCCAGCCAGTGATGTATTAACCAAGTGTCAAGCTGAGAATATAATAGAATTCAATCTTATAGCTAAAGCTAAGCCCACATCATTAAATATTTTTTTAAAAATAATACGTGGTCTCAGCACCTTGCTTCCTGGTGTTAGGGAAGGAGTCGGCGAAAAAAGTAGCTGGTAAAGTTTGAACACCGGCTTTGTGGTTGGTTAATTCAAATAGAAAAAGAGTTTTTGAGTATGCACTATAGTATTTAATTTATTTATACAATTCGATCACTTATAAGGTTAACATTACGTTAAATATATTAACAATGTAGACAATTTTTATATAATCAATTAAACTTAATCGGACATAGTAATTTAAAAATTTTTAGAATATTATATCAGACTTGCTATGTTAGTGTAGGTCAACACCTTAATGATGTCAAAAGTTTGTATACCATTAATCCCTAAACTGTAACACAAACTCTACAAAACTTACAAGTTTCTATAATAAGCATTAATATATCAACAATATGATAAAAATAGAAACTAATGATAGTTAGAAAATATATACACTAATTAACTAAACGTTCTTGCATAATGCTCAAGGCTCTCGGCTGAATAGCAAAAGCGAGTGACGAAGTCAGAAAATTAATTCAATAAGGGTATTCAAAATTAAACACCATTTACAAGTGGGCTATGCAAAGAGTGTTCAACGTCTATTTTTGATTAATAACAAGTAATATTTTACCTTATATACAGTATAATATTGCGGTGATTGGCCACACATAGCTTCGTCCCTAGCAGAAGCAACTATATAACTTAATTTATATATATAGCAGTGGCGGAGTCACATGCCCCCAAGGGGTGTCAACTAACACCACTTCGTCAGAAAATTACATTGTTTAGCTCGGTAACTTTTAAAAAAATATGTATATATACTATATAATGGCACCTCTTGATTTTTTTAGTGAATTTTTTTTTTATATTTTGACTCCCCTTAATGAAAATTCTGATTTCGCTACTGATGTTATTGATAGAAATCAATAAGAATATAATTGGTCCCCGTTACCCCTCCACCGCACTCAAAAAAGTGTCTACTCCTACATACTCCTATATAAAGCACCCCACCTTCAGTCCAAGCCAGTCCAACCAATATTCTTTATTTCAAAGCTTTACCTTCAGAGTTTTCAGAAGTCCTTATCCACAGGATATATAATCTCTGTGTCAGATTATTGATTTTGAGTAGAAAACAATACTACATATTATCAGAATGGGTAATGCAGATTATGAGTACCCATCAATAATGAATGGAGAAAGCGCAGGGACAGGCATACATAGAGTGGAAATCCCACCACCACAACCTTTTTTCAAGTCACTAAAGAATACAGTGAAGGAAACTTTATTTCCAGATGATCCCCTTAGGCAATTCAAGAACCAAACACCCCTTAGAAAATTCATACTTGGTCTTCAGTATTTCTTCCCAATTTTTGAATGGGGTTCTCGTTACAATTTTGGGTTCTTCAAATCTGATCTTATTGCTGGAATTACCATAGCTAGTCTTGCTATTCCTCAGGGAATAAGCTATGCGAAACTTGCCAACTTGCCACCTATTCTTGGCCTATGTGAGTCTTGATATAATTATTTTTGTCGGCTCTAATATCATGTTAAATTGTGTGATCATTTCATCCAAAACTTATGAGGTAATATACACAGTTCAACACCTTAAATACAACAACTCATGTCTTTAGTAGTTTTGGAGTAGCACATGTTGCATATAGTTAACGGGTTCAAGTGCACTAAAACTTTTAAAAAATATACTAAACTTTTGAACGTAAAATTTTAAAAATAAAATATGTTCAATAATATGAATCTAAGGGTTGAATCCATCTAATTTACATCCTGGATCCGCTATTTTTGTGTTTTGCAGATTCAAGCTTTGTTCCACCATTAGTGTACGCAATAATGGGCAGTTCAAGAGATTTGGCAGTGGGGACAGTTGCTGTTGGATCGCTTCTAATGGCTTCTATGATAGGAAATGAAGTTAATGCAACTGAGAATCCAGCACTTTATCTTCATCTTGCTTTCACTGCCACATTCTTTGCTGGATTATTTGAATTAGCTCTTGGATTTTTCAGGTTAGTGTCTCTATTTCTTGTTAGTACGTTTTTAATTTACTATATCGCCTATACTAAAATAGTTTGAGCCAAGGAAGCAGCTATCGATGCTGGCATTAGGGTAGGTTGGTCTACATCACACTCGTTGGGTGCGACCCTTCCCCCAACTCTACGTGAATGCGGGATGCCTTGTGCATCGGAATGCTCAATTTTAGCTTAATTAATTTATGGTTAATTAATTTTTCAGGCTGGGATTTATAGTGGATTTTCTATCACATGCAACCATAGTAGGATTTATGGGAGGAGCAGCTACAGTGGTGATACTACAGCAGCTAAAGGGAATACTTGGTCTTGAACATTTTACTCATGCCACAGATGTTGTCTCTGTCTTACGTTCTGTCTTTACCCAAACTCAGCAGGTAAATATTTTTTACTCTATCATGTTACTTGAAAATCTATTATAAATAATTATTCTGTAACAAGTATGCTTTGTTAACCTATATAAATTATGGAGTAATATCATAAGTAATTTGTTATAGCAAGTAAATTAAACTATATTATAATATAAAAGTAATTAAATCTAGTAAAAGCTTCTATTCTTTTCGACAAAATAAATGGTAATTGTTTTCAGTACTTGTTATTTCTTTCTTTCTTTCTCTTTTCGGTTAAAAGTTAAATAGAAGTGCTTTTTTCGTGTTCAAAAGTAATTCTTGCTTATACAAGACCTTTTTTTAATTACTTTTTTTTTTGTTCATTTCGTTTTCCCGTTGAAGAATCAAACTTGTATAGTGTCCAAATGAGCTTGAGTTGGATTAGTGTTACTCACTTTTATCCATTTAGTATTTGTTTATTTATTACTCCAAGTACTTATATTTGTAACTTTCTTTAAATATACTCTAATGATAGCCAATTGGTTATAAATAACTGCAGTGGCGATGGGAAAGTGCGGTGCTAGGATTTTGTTTCCTTTTCTACCTGATGATGGCTAAATTTTTTGTAAGTATACACACTGACTTTGACCTTTTGAAATGTGAATAGTATCCACAAGTCAAAAGCAGTCTACTATAAAAGCGGATACCCTTTAGACTTATAATGGCCAATTGTGCTTTCCTATCTTTCCTCATATAATTTCATACCTAACCTCAACTTTTGTTAATTTCTTACTCTTTCCAAATATCTTTGATGGACACTGACTTTGCTCCTCGATTTAACCTACTCCCACTCCGAAAGTTGCAACATTCCAAGGGATGTGATATAGACAGTCTACCCTATGCAAGCATTAATGACTACTTCTACGGCATGAACCCGTGATCTATAGGTCACATGGAGATAACTTCAACCTGGCTCCAAAACTCCCTTCACATTGAAAGAATATTTCTCCAAAACTCCCCTTTTACATAATTTTTATATTTTTTTGATAGAAAACTACTAGTAGTACTCCAGTACTTTTATAGAAAAAATTACAAAGTGTGTAGTTTAAGAAAGTTGCTAATATATGCATGCATGCAGAGCCAAAAGAGACCGAAGCTGTTCTGGATTTCAGCAATGGCGCCATTGACGTCCGTCATATTGGGAACTATTCTCGTTTATCTCACCCACGCTGAAAAACACGGTGTTGCAGTGGTAAGAAAAAAATCACTTATAATAGTGTATTTAATAAACTGTCTTATTTTAATATTGCTAATTAATCCCATTGATTATATAGAAGTTAAACTCGCGTGTTAGCTTAAGCTCTTAAATTCAAGGACTTCATTCGACTTTAGAATTACTCCTACTAGTTTACTACAGTATAAGAACATAAATCCTACCTAGCTCCAACGATTTCATAATTCTACCCATCGAATTCCCTTTTTAGACATACTATATACTCCAACCGACGTTTGTTTGGGACAATTGGACAAACAACCTACTACTGCCAAAATTGGTTAGCCCTGATACTTCTACGTTTATTAGCTGTTCATATTCATTATTGGTGCATTTTAAAGAGACACTTTTGATTGATAGCTTCATTTGTCTTAATAAAAATTGGTCAAGTTGACACTTAAAGACAAACAAGACAACGAAAATGAAATGAAAAAAAGTTTGTATTTGTGTTTACATACTTTGTCGGTCACGGGAAAAAAAGTAAGTAGTACCATGAAAACTTTAGCATGGCAGGATTTTTGTGAATGTTTAATTCTACACATTATAAAATAATTTTCACCCCATTTGATTACTACAAAAATAAATATAAGCAACCACCCACAATAACTGAGATTTATAACCTGAAACATACTCAACAATTTAAATTAAACTTTAGCGCATTAATATAAGTAAAGTTTGTGCAAAGGATTGTTGCAATAATTGTGGTTGCTTTATATTATGGATCAATCATTGGATTCTTATTATGTGAAAATGAAAAATTGGAACAGATAGGGGAGCTGAAGAAAGGGTTAAATCCTCCGTCAATAATGGATCTGTCATTTGGGTCGGCCTATATGACAACTGCTATCAAAACAGGAATAGTCACGGGTGTCATTTCTCTTGCTGTAAGCACTCGATCTGCTTTCCAATCTCAACCTCTGTCCTCTCTCTGCTGCAATTCCTCCTACTTGCATTACTTTTCACTATCTAATGTTCTTTTTTTACGTCTATTTACAATTTCAAGAACAAGCATACAAAACATGTGTGCATGGACGGATCTTGATACCGCTTTGAATTTGAATACAATATTAGAGTACAAAACTTAAATTTATTTTTATACATCATTCTTCGTTTTTACTTGTCCAGTTGCTCTGATGGTAAGCACCCTCCACTTCCAACCAAGAGGTTGTGAGTTCGAGTCACCCCAAGAGCAAAAGGTGGGTAGTTCTTGGAGGGAAGGATGCCGAGGGTCTATTGGAAACAGCCTCTCTACCCCAGGGTAGGGGTAAGGTCTGCGTACACACTACCCTCCCCAGACCCCACTAGTGGGATTATACTGGGTTGTTGTTGT